>JABBWB010000227.1:0-70512 GCA_016628085.1 Suillus occidentalis | reverse complement strand
ACTGGACTCCTTGCTCGTCTCACCACGCGAGCAATTGTTTCACATGCTGGGATTGGCCGGCGCAATCACAAGCAGTGTGTTGTTGGAACAAGGACGCTTGACACTCACTGCGCCGAGACTATCTTTAGAAGGAAACTCCTCGACATTCGAGAGCATTTGCTCAGCCATGGATAATCTCAGCCCTGAGGAGAAAGCTAGCTTAAATGAATGGATAGATCACATTGTCATTTGTGGTGTCTCTCAACAACGCATCAAAGCTGAACTCTCGGATTTCGACTTGGACTCAGATAGCGCCGATGTGTGACATGTTGTCACAATACTCGTATTATATTCGTTGTAGTGCTACATGGGTACCTTATTATATGTTCTGAGAATAATGATATTCGACATATCTGATGATATTTGACATATCCCACTTACTTAAGCGCCATCGAAAACAAATCGGTCTCAATGAAACCAACTTGGGCGTTTACGAACACCTCCCTGAGCTACACCAAAAGTAGGTTGTTCAGTACATGTTTTGACTTGCGTCGGCCAACCCAACGTTTCTCTGATGAAGCTTGAAGCGGTCTAGAACCAAGAGGGGTGCAAAAGGCAAATTCCGGATATGTGGCTCACATTTACATAAGCATTTAAACCTTAATTCACAGCCACCTGAACTTTCGTCAGATGCAATCTGAGTTTTGATATAGCAGTCTCAAATTTGACTTTTTTTTTGGTTTGATACTGGGAAGGGGGGGGGTTTTCTTACTGTAGAATACAACTAGGTACTTGACTCAATAAAAAATGTGCGCGTTAGTGCACTATTCATTAAGCATAAAATGTTAGAAGTAACTTTTCAGAGCACGTGATGAAAACGCGTGATATCTGATATCAAGTCAATATATGCGCGTCGTCCTCGACGCGTCTCGTACTCTGTAAATTATTATCATGATCGGATTAGAGTGGCATGCTCATTCCTTCGGATCATCAAGTTTTGATGATAGTGACTCTGACAACGACTCATATCAGACGGACCTGGACTTTCGATCACACCTTCACAGATATCCCTCCAATGAATCTTCTGATTCTTCAGGCCAGGCACAATACCACTTGGACGCCTTCTTAGAATCGGTAGTCGCACGAGAAGATCTTCCAGATGCGTATGAATTATCTGTAACTCCTGACGACTTCGTCCCATCAGACCCTGAATCAGAAAGTTCGGACCAGCACACAGAATATGACGACGAAGAACTTCTTATACTTAAATACACCCGATGCGCTCTATCAACTTTTTCTCAACGACAAACTACAAGTCCGGATCAGCACATCAAAGCGGTGGGAACTTTTATGTCCGGACTGTGCACAGTGGTGTCAGACTGGCATACATTCGGGTATCGACTTATGGATTTCCGGTCAGTTTGTTTCACTCAGCAATCATCGCGGTAGTCGCAAATGCCATCAGATGGCAGCGAAAAACAAGCTCAGTGCACCTCAGGAACGCTCGGAACGACAACTGTTCCATCAACACGTTCCTCAGTTACCTCAAATGACACGAGGTACGTTTAATTTCGGTTCCATGTTATCACACATATGATCGATCGATCATCACACACAATTTTCAGTGCATTGCTTGCTCCTCCTGCTGGTCGTGATTGTGCTGGTCTTACAGTTGTCTGGCCTGACGACCTTCGTCCATTCGCAATGCTTTTCCCTTGGGAACGATACCACGAAGGCCCGGATTCATTACCTTTCCTCGTCGACCTCAGAACTCCCAGCAGACCTCAAGTTCGATCGAAGCGCTGCAAGTCATTCACTCTCCAGGAGGGAGTGCCATGTCACGAGTGTGCCGAAATCGCGCACCATATCACACGCCTTGCGGACACTGCACGGAACCCGAAATCACACACAAATTATCGCTTTCTGGGCCTTGCGCACATGCAAGACCTCGCCAAAGCCTATGCCGATCAAACGAGGCAGCTGAAGCTGCAGGTGAGTTTTTTTTTATGTACTTCTGCGCATGCTAACTAGCTATATGTAGGGACTAAACGATTCGCGTAAATACATGACCTCCCTCACCCAACTCGACGATTATCATCGTCTTCTCATGGCCATCTCGGAGCAAGACATCCCTCGGCTTCGACAGATCATCAATGTTGTGTTGCACAATGGTGCAAGTGTTCGGGAGATAGTTAATAAGCTTGAAGATGCCCTTGAAGGTGCATACCGTCCACAAGGGTATGGAGCTGATGACTTGGATATAGCAACACTAGTCTTGAGTCTCGGTGGTCGCCAACTGCTCTTTGCGCTCAATCAAAGTCTCGGTCTCCCCTCCATCCGCACTCTTCGTACCAGGTGTACCTTTACAACACTCACTCCCACGATCGGCCCCATTCGAAATGAACAGCTTGATGAAAACATTCGCTCGGTAGTTCTCAGTTCTCGCACTAACATCACAATCCTACGTGGTGTTAGTCTCATGGTTGATGAAATCGCTCTGGAGGAGATGGTAGTTCACCTTGGCAGATACAACAAAATTGCCGGCCTTTGCTGGAAACATTCGCACGTCGTTGACCACGTCCTCCGCACTTACGAATCAGCCGTCACCATCGCGCAGAAAATTCAAGACAGTGATGTTCATCTCGGCAAGGAACTTACTGTCATAGGTGTCGCATGCTTCGGAGAGGATGAACTATATCCCATTTTAGCTGCGCCTACCTGCAAGACTGAAGACGCTAGAGATATGGAGGGTTTGCTTGCTCGTGCAATTGAGCGGTGGAATGCTACTGGCGCAGCTTCAGTCATTGGACCCGTGTGGTCCTTTGCGACTGACGGGGATGCTACCCGACGTGCAGCGGGGCACCGACTTTTCCTGAAGAATCCTCTGTCCCCAGACTCAGAGTTATACGGTATTCTTGGGAACATGCCTGGCCTCAACACCATGACAGGTGATGCCGAGGTAACACTCGATTTCGACTTCAAACATATCTTCAAACGTGAGTTATTTTTTTTTTCCTTTTGATCCGTTCTAATTCTACCGATAGGTTTCTGTACTCTGATCCGCTCCCCCTCAGGAATCGTACTCAACAACGGGCGCATCATTAATTCAATGATGCTGGTGCGGTACCTTGTTTGGTTACCCGCGTACGATGAAACAAGTGTCATCAAGCTCCTCCACCCTGATGACCCGCAAGATGTACCCTGGGCGATTGAGCTTATGCAGGCCATAGTCGACTTCTCAAAGTCGCAACACGCCATTCTCAATGATTCATTCTCATCTGATGTCGAGACACGTGCGGACCTGATGTCGATCACACTTCTCAGTCACGTCATTGAATCCATACTGATGCCATTCATTAATACCAAGCTCTCGCTATCCGAACAAGTCCACCATCTTAGTTGTTATTCCCACCTCGCATTCACCATCTTCCGTGTTCATCAACGATCATTCATGCCATTCCAGCTTTATTACGACACTCAAACAGCCGTCAAGAACGTCATTTTCAACATTGCGAAGCAGCAAGTTCTTGATCGGAACTCACCATTCTTCCTCGGGGATTGCGGAGACGATCGACTTGAACTCATGTTCGGACGGTCGCGCATGATTGGTGGCCATAATTCCAGGTGTACGTATTCCCAGGCCCTCGATCGTCTCGGTGCAGCAAAAGACATTGATGGTGTGTTCAAATGACACCCTGAACTCGATCCTGGCCACCAACGTCTCAGTCTTGGCAAGCGTATTGAAGATGTTGATCACATCAACCGGCAAATGTGGAGGGGTGACATCATTTGTGGTCATTGTGACCTTCCATCAGCATGGCGGCGAGGGCGTGAGATCGCACTTTTCATTCTTACTTCTTCCCAGATCGATCCCATCAACTATTCATTTGCTGAACTGTTCTGTGATCCCGGAACGGACATACTACGTCCTCTAGGCATGAATAAATACTTCGGCATTGCAGAAGAAGATCCCGACGACTCTAGCTGTGTACCTAATCCCCTGCCAGCGCCTGTGTCTATGCCCTCGCAGGTCTTGGAGACTATGATGCCCGATTCTGAGGCTGGCGAGATTCAGGTGGCTGATATGAGCACTGAAGATGATGATGAAGAACCTATGTTAACTTTTGAAGAAGCGCTTACCACGGAATGCGTGTCGGACGTGCCTGGCACTCCATTCCACCACTTTCCAACAGATCCTTCTATCCCTGCGCTCGTTCAAGGTCCTGGCATTCGCGCCGACGACTACCTACTCTACAAAGATCGATGGATACACAAACAGACCATTTGCCGGCTCGTGATCAACAAGGAGTTCATTTCCAAATCCTTCAACCGACTCGAGCGTGTACGCGGCTATACCAAGGTCAATAAGAGGATCGATATGTGTGCCGGGCGCATCACTGATCAAAACTCATTTCTCGTCGGTGATGTGTTCCTCACCATTCTCCGATCAGCCCGAACAATATCTATTGCCATCCTTCGCTCCATTTCGGTCACTCTTAATGATGTTTCTCGATCATCGATCAACACGACATCACTGAAAGCTTGTCGTACCACAGCGAAAGTTACTGGACAACTTCTTGCCCTCATGCTGACAGTTCCATCACCCAGCTCACCTCTCTTGTTCCTCTGGAACGGAGGATACATCAAATCTCGGTCTGCCATCCCAGGAACAACGGAGTCAACGGAACATGTTGTCATCGTCAGCGTGCCCGGCTTCCTTGTTGAGCCGATCAATCCTGAACCCACTTATATTCGGCTGCGTGAAGATGTTAATAGTGATGATTTTTTAGAGATTCAAGGGGGGCAGAGTACGTGGCAAGTGTCACACGGCAGCCTCCAAGCGGCATGCGAAATCTTGTGGATGAAGGCAGTTGAAGCAAAATTGCCTCTGAAATCCATTGCCTGTATCACTCCTTCAGACACCAAAGCATTCCCTTACCAACTCTTTGATGGTACGTTTTTATGTATATTTGTTTACGTTTGACTGACCATCCATCTTAGGTACACCCGCTGTCGTCTCCGTTGAAGCATGTAACTTGCTTGCAGCATCCGAAGGCGAGCGGATTACTATTTGCCCACTCTGCGAAGCAAAGATTCCCGATATGCGATCACATATTGGCCAGCACATTCTTCGTGCATTAACCAATACACCAGAGAGTGTCAGTTTGAAGGAACCGGTGTGTTTTTTTGCATGACTACTGTACATTAATTTTAATACATCTACTCAAGGTCGGCAGTGTACTTCCTTGCGGTTTTTGCGGGCGCTCTGGATTACCAGAGTGCTCAATCACTATCAAAGTCCCTGCCAATGGTCCTCCGGTTTGGGAGACGAAGTGCGCCTACCAGCATACCTTCAAGTACGGATTTGTGGAGACCGGCTCGAAGAACAAGCCTTGCCGGAACGTTCCTCTCAAATGTCTGCTTTGTCACCCTGCTCTACCTCCAGAACCTGGAAAGTCAATACGCAGGTCGCCAGTCGTCTCCGTCGACGCTATCTGGAGATATAATATGCCAAACCACATTCTCAATGGGCACGAGGAGTACTCTGTGCCTGGGCATAGAGCGTCTGGTGTCCCCTTGCCGGCAGCAGTCTGGGATAGTGTCAAGTTGACTGACCTTGAACAGAACGCCGCCCGAATTCCGCAAGCACATTGGCAGGTGGGACACGAGGGTGACAAGGAGAATGTCTCATCGTCTAAATCCCGCACTCGAAAATGTCCTGGCCTTGAATCGGCTGCGTCTTTACCATCGAAACGACCTCGTACAGTTGTCCAACCACTTCAGCCTTCACGTACATTACTTGCATAGTCTCCGTTCCGTTTCATTTGATCCGTTGATCGATCGTTTTCATTTGCTTTCCCAGTCGTCATACGTCGTTTTCCTATACTCTTTTCATCGCTGCTGAATCAGGCTATCATTGGTATCATTCACGCATGTTCTAGGTTTGTTCTACAATTGTTCTACGTCTAGTTTACGGTTTATTTTGCACGCTTGCTTGAAATTTGCTTGTCATTTGCATATGTGATAGGAAAATCAAATTACTATGACTAAGCTACTACATATGGTAATATGACTGTTACTGTCACGCTGTGACAGGGGGTGGGGGGGGCCTCGAACTTTTCCCAGGATGATGTCGCGAGTTTTAAAAACGCACCCCTCTTGAGTCCATTCTCCATTAAAATTCATTGATCATTCCACTAAATTCCATTGGCTTATCCATTGAATCTCATGGTACTAAGACATTACATTCATTGGTCTATCTATTACATTTCATTGGCTTATCCATTGTAATCCCATGGTCATGTCTTGGTCTAACTGGATTTTGTAGTCATTGCAACTGTCATTGAAGTCTATGGTAGTAGCCAGAACAATGAATACACTTGCTGGTAGATTCAGTGATAAGCACGTTGAAATTCATGGGTTCAGTGGTTAAGCCACTGAAATTCATTGGTTCTACTTCCCACAGTGTTCGAGAAAGGAGAGCAGTACGTGTATTAGCGAACAAGTGGCTACAGTGATATCGTATTTGTGACAGCCGTAGTATGTATCGTGGCTCACAAGAGATACGCCGAAGTGAAGTGAAGTAATAATCCTTCGGAAATGTATTGCACAAAATAAATGGTGGGGTGACCTCGTAAAATATTCGTCATAGGAGCCTAAAACAATTATATTCACACCGGCGGGGATAGTTTTCGTTGGCTAGTGTAGTTGTCAGCTGTGTCCCGAGTAACGCAAACGCAACATGACCTACCCATCAGCGTTTCCAAGAAGTTCTTCAAATCTTCTCCTGAGATGGTCTAACCGAGCATCCAGCTCAGGTGTCCCATACTCGTGCCCGCTATCCATCTTAAAAGCTAAGCAGTCTCTTATGAATTGATCAAGGTCCTTAACGCGAGTTATGGACAGCTCTGGTTCGTTTGATCCCCGTGTACGAGCGAGATAGGAAGCGACCATCGTCGCCAAGCCGCCTAAAGCGTATTAAGCTTCAGGATCTGACTTGAAAGACCGTAATACACACCAAGAATAGATATACCAATCGAAGTCTAGTGCAATGAGCTCAGGGTCAAGGTGTCACGACTCGTGTGGAGTTCTTTGAACTAACCTGCCTACCCGACGTGGCTGCCGAGATACCAGTCGTGAGTGCCCCAAGCAAAACTTGCATGCCTATCGCAACATTCAACGCAAGGCCTGTAATTCGTGCTGCAAAAGGAACATTATCAGGAGATTTCCAGAAACAAGGAGACCTCCCATGCCGGGATACCGAACTGAGGAAGTGTGATTGAACTTTTCGACTAACCTTTTGAGGCATATTGCGCCCTCTCCCTCTCCGCATTGACGATAGTTGGGGCGAGTCGCTCTCCAATTGTACGCCGCTGTGAGGTCAGGATCAGGATTAGATGTAAGTTCAAAGATTCTAGCAAGACAAACGTGAGGTTTCTCTTCAATTTCGGGCACTATCCAGCCTATGCCAGATGCATTAGAACGAGTATGACCCATAACTGAGCGACGCGACTGTCCACGCGTAATGTGTCCGTCCCTCGTGTTATTTCTCGCAACTGGAGAAGGTTGAGCAGGCTCAAGTTCTGGATATCGAAAACCGAAACCGCGGTCACGAGCTGGTGAATGTCCTTCTGAGCTGCCAAGGAGGGGCTTCTCAGTCCCCATCGACTGACTCTGCGGACGATCTCCCTCTGAACCGCCAGGGAGAGGCTTCTCAGTTGCCACCGACTGACTCTGCGGACGATCTCCCTCTGAACTGCCAGGGCCCTCCGGGGATATCTCAGTTGCCACTGACTGACTTTGTGGACGCTCTCCTCTGTCTACATGTTCGGGTTCCATGAACGGTGAGGGCTCCTGGACTTTGGGTTGAGAAGGCTGTCCCTGAGACTGAGAGGACTGTCCAGTAGGGACGGGAGGCAAGTTGCGACCAGGATCCATAGTACTTCCACGACGCGGATGAGCCAGGAGGTCGGGTGGCCAAGCCTGTTCGATCGAAACTCCAGTCGGAAAGCTTTATACCGAGAATTGAATAGAACCAAGAACCCACGCTTCAGCCTTGTGGTTACCAAAAACATACGTGATCGCGTCGATGATGAGTCTTTAATTCCGCGTATACATGACTGTTCGGTTCGGACTCTGTCGTGTCTATTAAAATAAGGCACGGCAGTGTACCGGTTCGGCTATCGCTGACTGTCCGTCGAATTCAAAGCTCTTGAGGTGCCACAGGGTGCCTGGTAATTAACGATTCACCCCCAAATTGAGGTTGAACAATGATCGCCAGACCTGCAGGATGAAAACTGTCGCGGTATTAATGACATGATAGAGTCATGTGCATACACCTTCAAGTAATCATTAGCACAAATGCACAGCAGACTATGTATGGAAAGTAACTTAGTAAGTACTGCGGTTGCTTGAGATCAAGCGCCTCGGAAGTGTCATGGGAGGCATAAGCCTTTAGGCGCTGCGTCCTTCTCAATTGTCATTGTGGACTCCTATCAGGCATCATATTCCTTGTATGAGTACTACTATGATCTGATACGACACGCTATGAGTATCCGAGTCATAAAGCCTACGCACTGACCTGACTAGTGAGTGACACTGTTGTCTAGGAAATCGCGGTGTCCATGTCAGTGACAAAGTGCTCCGACAAGTGAACGTTAAAGTTCAGAAGTTCTAAACAGGAACTTGGTACGTACCTGTGGACCCCCATGACCGTTGGTACTTCCCGGAGGTCAGTACAACACCGTGCGTGATACCATATTTGTCTGTTGCTGTTTGATTGCATTTGGTGAATTTTGGACATTCCGTTGGAACTATCTGATCGACGAACCTTCTACTAAATTCTGCCCAGCTTCGAACTCCCATGGTGCATGGAACATTAGACGCCATTAGACGCTGCTCCAATGACATTGTGTTATGGTTTGTTATTGCTGGGTACCGAAGAACACCGGGCACAGGGGTCTTTTGCGCCTACCACTCGGGTTAAGAAACTAAGTTTCCACCCATGCTGTGACCTTGGACAAATATCATTAATACTGGCAGGTGATGGCTACGCTTTGATGTATTCTCATGTATCGCCAGAAGACGAGCATTTAGCTCCGGTCACCCGCGACGGCTCTGGTTTATACCCAGCGGCAACTTGAATATCCTAAGCCAGCCTGAGCCTAAGCCTCGCATGGAAATCGCTATCACGGTGGGCTTTTTCTCCTTATATATCCTCCTACCTTAATCACTGTCTATTGATCGATTGTTAGCAGTACAGGTGCAGCCTAAATGTTGCACATCAAATCCACTGCGCATGCAAGGGGCACTGGCAGGCCCACACTGACTCACAACCCGAGCCCCATAGGAAGGCAGGTATCAAGTCCAGGCAGTCCATGCCAGAGGAGGCTCCGCTAGGAGGTCCCAAGAATTCACGCGATGGCAGCGACCTTACGAAAACTTTGAGTATTTTTGCCCTCTTGAATATTTTGGTCACATAAAACGATTGAGACACGCATTTACTTTGAAGAAAAGCTATTTGTGAGTGATCTTTTATCTAATATAAAAGGGCTGCACCTAACATGGTCTTACTTCAATTCACAAAATTCTGGCGGAAGCCCAAGCATGCGACTAGAGGTGAGGTCGCCCAGCGCCCGCCGATGCCAAAAACAGATCGGACTTATTCATTTAGCAGCAACTTCGTGATTGGGGCAAGCAAGTGGACAAAACCCTTCTCACTCCCGGTAATTAAACTAAACACAACGCTGTGAGTTGTTATAGTAAAGGCGACCCATGTCAGTAGTCAGTGGCGTCCGAGCGAAGGCTATCTTCCTTCTGTGTGGTTTGCCTACAGCAGACTAGTCTAACACTATTACACATTTCTGCTCACAGCCTAAGTTGCGTAGCTTTTTTCTAAATAATCAAGGTTTTCATCAACACGGTCAGGCATCTCCAAGTCAATTAATGCTTGCGCTCGTTAGAGCGTGGAGCCAAGATGCGAAACCATAGTAATTTTAGTATTGAATCGGCCGCCCCGCCTTTATCCACAGAACAGTGGGACGTGACGACCTAACCCACGAGAGAACGAACAAATTTACTATCGACATCCAAGCCGTAACTATGATTTCCCGTGGCCACGTAAAGGGGGTGACTATCTCTCTTCTACTCGCCTGCTGAAGACTAATGACCACTTGCAGTGCGCACGGATGCAGATAAGACTCAATTTCCCTAAGGGACTGACGGAGATACGGCAAGCACAGGTATCAATAGAAAATCTAATTGTCTACAACGAGTTGCTCAGCTACAAGTGGCTAGCAATACAGGTTTTGTCCCAAAAGTTCATCCCTAATCGCAAATTACTGATTATACAAAATTTTGAGTGAATCTCAGCCCATCACACTGGCAAGGAGGGCCATCCGAACCTAAAAGAAAGGTCAGAACGAGTGTGTCAAAGGAAAATATGACTGACGAAAAGTCCGTAACGCATTTGACGGAAGTAAGCGGCGCGTCGGAAGTCGAAATCGACTTCGGGATCGATTTCTGTGGATGGTTAGGTGCTTAGCTCGAGAATTACGAAAGGCGGCGGAGATCTTACCATTCACCCTAGGCAGCGGGTGCATTACGATCATATCTTCTTTGGCCCGAGAAAGAAGGGCGTGATCAATTCGATAAGAATCTTTGACCGCTTGCCACTCCAATTCATTCTTGAACCTCTCTCGTTGCACTCTGGTTACGTAAAGAACGTCAGTATCAGGCAAGACTTCCTCGAGCGATTCCAGCTGCTGCACAAATATCCCGGCCTTCCGCGCAGCAGCGACCACCTTTGCAGGCATCGCAAGCGTTGGAGGCGCGACGAAGTTCAGACGGACTGAGTAGTGGCAGAGTAAAGTCACCAGGCTATGAACTGTGCGCCCATTTTTCAGGTCTCCTATGATGGTGATCGTTTTGCCATTGACAGTCCCCAGCTCGGATCGAATGGTATAGATGTCGAGAAGAGCCTACGATGTGTTAGAATTCGAAGCTGCTCCAGAGTTCGGGCACTTACCTGACTAGGGATGCTCTCCTATGCCATCACCAGCATTCAAAATAGGCACAGGGGAATATTTAGCGGCGAGTTGGGCACTGCCAACATCGGGGTGCCTGATCACAATAGCATCGGCATAAGACCCTAATGTGCGAACGGTATCGGCCAGCGTCTCTCCTTTCTTCACTGATGAAGTGTCTACGTTAACTTGAATCACTTCGCCTCCACAGCGTTTCATGGCCGCATCGAAAGAAGTGCTTGTACGGGTGGATGGTTCGTAGAAAAGGGTACAAAGAACTTTGCCCTTCAAGATGTCCAGTGTCCCATTACGCTCGACCTGAAGTTGCATTTCATGGGCTAAGAGAAGAGGTCATACATGTCGCGTTGGTTGAATTGCTTCACAGAAAGGATGTGACGACGATGGAATGCTGGATGACGACCGTGGAACAACAACCGGAGGTACATTGATGCTTGGACCGGCGGGACCACTGGCAGACGGTGCCAAAGCTGTCTGCTGATGAGGAGGGACAGAGCCATCAGGCGCCCTAGCGGCAGAGGGAAGCTGCGGTTTCGCCAGAGGCACCCCTGCTTGTCGTTCCCCAGCGGTATGCACAATTGTCGCACTTGAAACATCTTTCCCTAGCGGTAAAGCAGAGAGTTCACCATCAAGGAATAAGGTTTTGCCATGCACAACTACTCTGTGCAGTGTCCCAGTGACAGAACTCTTCTGCAAAGGAGACCAACACGTGCTGTGGTTCTGGTGCTGAGCTCGCCGTCCTAGGACAACTTCCACGTGAGTTGTCGCTTGTTCAGGAAGACCGAAGATACGGATCGGGTTATCGTGAAGGCGCACACGAATATCCTCAAGAGTAAGTCGACCACCAGTAACAGCTGTAAGCAACAAAGGCAGTGTTTCCTCCGCTCCGGACCACGCAGAAGCCGACTCTTGAAGTTCCGTAGCAAGCTGATAAGGAAGCATTCCGACTGAGAACGCGTCGATTACATTAAGATTCTTCCACAGTGCCTCCTGATCCTGGGCCGATGGCAACGAGGTAGGTTGAGAATATTGTTCTTGTGTGAAGAATAAGGCGAAGACTGAAACATCACAAGTAACCTTGAGATGCTTTTCCTTGCTGAGCGAGATGAGAAGCAGATCATCTTTGTTTCTGACGTCGGTGATATGAACGCTGCGGTTATGAAGAGATGCTAACAGGAGCACTGATGCAAGGTTTGAGCCTCGGGCATCGGTTACGATTGTCTTGTTTTGGGGCCACGAGGCGAAGTAGGCAGCGACAGTCGAAATTTGAGGAGAGGCGAGGTTCCCATGGAATGAGATATACAACGACTTCACGTCCGCTCTGACTTCCTCGCTAAGAGCTTGGACATTATTATCTTTCCCAGCAATGCTGAGGGCGTAGTTGCAGCGTGCGCTCCCTGCAGCTATTGCATGAACCTGCTCAAGCAAAGAAGCATTGGTGATGGCGCTATCAAGACCGACTGGTAGAACGAGTGAAGTAGTGAAGCCTGCACTGATAGAAGCTCGAGTAGCTTGCTCGAAGTCATCGGCTTTCGGCGAAGTGAGTCGGGGTAGGAATGCGGAAATGTTGACAAGCCCGGGGAACGTGTGCGTTAGATACGAGCATTTGGAATCGATGCTCGATACATCCAACGGAAGCTTGCGAACAAGTGCTTCTGCAAGCAATTTCGCGTTTTTGACGTTCGTTATAAGCGGAATTGCAAAATCAACTGCCATGCGCCGCGTGCGGTACCCTTTACTGGCGTAGCTTGCGGGGCGGCGATAATTGTTCTTTGATGGGAGGTTGATGTACATGTCAATCAGATTGTTGGCCAAGTGCTGTGTGAGCGAATATTCGGACTTCTGTTTGTCGTTGCTATCTTCCGGAAGGCTTTCCAGGTACTATGAGAGATATGTGGTTGAACCTCAGGAACGCTTCGAAGTTTGATTCGAACTTACTTTACAAGGAACATTGTGTTCGGTCAGGAAGTCGGCAGTACCGGATGTCGCGAAAATGTTGTATCCGGCAGCGTGGAGCTTCTGCACTGAAGGCAGAATTTCCAATTTCTCCCGATAGCTCCCAATAGAAAGCAAGATATTCTTTTTTGGTGGCACAATGCCGGTGGAGATTAAAGCCTTTAGGTACGCCTCATACTTATCACGCCCGAAGCACGCGACTTCGCCAGTAGACGCCATTTCCACGCCAAGTACAGGGTCTGCTCCAGAAAGCCGACTGAAGCTAAACTGAGGGACCTTGACTCCAACGTAGTCTGGAGGAAGACCAGGATCCGGATAGCTCTCTACCGGCAACCCAAGCATAACCTTGGTGGCCATCTCAATGGCGTCAATGCCGGTGACTTTAGAAACGAAGGGGAAAGACCGCGCCGCTCGTAGATTGCACTCGATCACCTTGATCTCGTTGTTCTTGGCTATGAACTGAATGTTAAAGGGTCCGGTCACATTGAGGGCGTTTCCGATCTTGGCAGTTGCTTCCTCGATTTGGCGAACGGTAGCGGGATCAAGATCTTGCGGTGGGTGGATGAGAGTGGCATCACCAGAGTGTACACCAGCATTCTCAACATGCTCCGAGATGAAATGCATGACCATCTGACCGTCCTTTTGCTACAGCATCCATCTCTATCTCCTTCGCTTGCTCGATGTACTTCGTGATGACGACGGGATGTTCGCGAGAGACAGCGGTTGCTTGTGTCAAATAGTTGGCCAAGTCGTCACCAGTTGAAACGACATTCATGGCAGCCCCTGAAAGGACGTAGGAAGGACGGACGAGGACAGGGTACCCCACTGAATCGCAAAAGGCGAGAGCCTCCTGGAAACTAGTCAGCTCCTTCCACCGAGGCTGGTCAACGCCAATCTCATCGAGTAACCTAGAGAATTTGAAGCGATTCTCCGCAGTATCGATCATCTCGGGAGAAGTCCCGTAGATTTTTACGTTCTGACGATAGAGTGGAAGGGCAATATTGTTCGGGGTCTGGCCACCCATCGATAGGATGACACCGCGCGCACGTTCTGTGTCGTAGATATCAAGGATGGTCTCCAAGCTGATATTCTCGAAGTAAAGGCGATCAGCTTCATCGTAATCAGTGCTGACTGTTTCTGGGTTGTAGTTGACCATGATTGTCGGGAGGCCTTGTTCACGAAGCGTCCTGATAGCCCTGACTGCGCACCAATCGAATTCTACTGAGGAGCCGATGCGGTAGACACCAGAGCCAATGACCACGACACCGTGATCATTGAACCCAACGTCGTGCTCGATAGCGTTATACGTGGTGTAGAGGTAATTCGTCACTGCAGGGAATTCGGCTGCGACGGTGTCTATTTGCTTGACGAATGGGGCAATACCAATTTCTTGACGAAGCCTTCGGACAGCTAACTCCGTTGAACCCAAACAACTGGCTAATAGGCGATCAGAGAAGCCAAGCTGTTTTGCTTGGAGAATTATTCTGTTACTGACAGAAGCAATGGATTGCTCTCTGTGGTTGTAGCGTACTCGTTAAAGAAGCATCGAAGATCAAGGGGAGTCTACGCACGACAAGCGCTTCTCCATGCGATGAATATGTTGAAGTTTGGTTAGGAACCATTTGTCGATATTGGTCATCTGCCAGATCTTGTCGACGCTATAGCCCCGATGGAAGGCATTTGAGATGGCGAATATCCGCTTGTCCGTGGGATTGACCAGTTCCTCGTCAATGTCATCTACAAAGTTGTTCTTACCAAACAGAAATTTAATCTCACTGAAATGACGAAGGCTGCTCTTACATACCTTTGCAAATCCAAGGAACTGATCGTCGATCGCCCGTATCGCCTTCTGGATGGTCTCTTCGAAAGTTCTGCCGATGCTCATGACTTCACCGACGCTCTTCATGCTACTGCTAAGAAGCCGGCTGACCCGGTTGAACTTCTTGAGGTCCCAATGTGGTATCTTGACGACAACGTAGTCCAAGCTCGGCTCAAAGCAAGCGCTAGTTACTTTCGTTACGGAGTTCTTGATTTCGTTCAATGGGACACCTAGACCAAGCTTAGCGGCAATGAACGCAAGGGGATATCCCGTGGCTTTTGAAGCCAGCGCCGACGATCGCGACAGACGCGCATTGACCTATTTAAATATCAGTACACTGTGTGTCATGTCGTTCAAAATGTTTAACTAACCTCAACGATGCAGTACTCCTTCGAGGTCGGATTCAAGGCTTACTGGATATTGCACTCGCCGATAACACCAAGATGGC
Organism: Suillus occidentalis; assembly: GCA_016628085.1. Taxonomy (NCBI): domain Eukaryota; kingdom Fungi; phylum Basidiomycota; class Agaricomycetes; order Boletales; family Suillaceae; genus Suillus; species Suillus occidentalis. The sequence continues at coordinate 55,268 of JABBWB010000227.1, read as the reverse complement.
GAATGACGTTGATCGCAGTTGTTCGGAGCATGTTGTAATCGGAGTCAGACAGCGTTTGAGAGGGAGCGACCACAATGGAGTCTCCAGTGTGTATACCGAGGGGATCAAAATTCTAGCATGGTAACATGAGATCATCCGTGGGTGATTGAGCAAAAAGTGACGCTTACCTCCATATTACAAACAGTTATGCAATTGTCACGACAATCGCGGACAACCTCGTACTCGATCTCTTTCCAACCTTTCATGCTCTTTTCCACGAGCACCTGAGGGCTAGTCGCAAATGCCTTGCTACATAGAGCGCGAAGCTGGGCTTCATCCTGCGCGAAGCCAGATCCCAAACCACCTAGAGCATATGCAGCACGAACAATGACCGGGAAGCCGATCTCGCGCGCTGCGGCAGTTGCTTCATCTGGAGTGGTGGCTGTGGCAGACTGAGCGCAACGCTCTCCGATATCCTCCATCGCCTGAGCAAATAATTGCCTATCCTCTGTCGTGATGATAGTCTCGATGGGGGTGCCAAGAACCTGTACTCCGAGAGCCGCAAACTCATCTTTGAGTTTAATGCCGACATTAAGAGCGGTCTGTCCACCAAACGTCACGTATATACCATCCGGTTTCTCATACTTGATAATTTTGCGCACGAAATCAGGTGTCACTGGAAGGAAATATACTTTGTCCGCGAGACCCTTGGAGGTAGCGATTGTGGCAATGTTAGGGTTAACAAGAATTGTGTAGATGCCTTCCTCCTTGAGCGCCTTGATAGCCTGCGAGCCTGAGTAATCGAACTCGCCTGCTTGCCCGATGGACAATCCACCGGAGCCAAGGATGAGAACTTTTTGGACATTGGCGCGAGGGAACGTCTCATCATTCTCTTCCTTGCGTCTGCCCGGAAATGATATGGGCACCAGGGTCTTCGTGTTGGCACAATCCACGATAATTTGGATGAAGTCGTCGAAAAGAAATTCCGTATCACGAGGGCCAGGAGTAGATTCCGGATGGAATTGCACGGAGAAAAACGGCTTGTCTTGGCAATAGATGCCTTCGTTGCTACCGTCATTGGCATTGCGAAAAAGCTCTTTCCATCCCAGAGGGAGTGAATCTGTGTCGACTTGGAAACCATGGTTTTGAGACGTTATGTAGCATCTTCCGGACAGTGCGTGAGTGCATGGGATGTTGTGTCCCCGGTTGCCATATTTCATTTTGGAGGTAGTAGCTCCCGCAGCGAGAGCTAGCAACTGGTGCCCAAGGCAGATACCGAAGATAGGGTGGTCGCCTTTCTCCATTGCCTGAGCAATTCGCTTGACGGTAGACATGATTGTCAAAGGATCACCTGGGCCGTTTGATATGAACAGTCCATCATATGGCTCGGCTTCGTTGACGAAGTCGTAATCCCAAGGAACAACCTTGAGCTCCACTCCACGCTTAGTGAAGCATCGAATCTGATTATACTTCATGCCCACATCCACAGCGACAACGCGAAGGACGCGTCCGTTTGGGTGAAAACGAGGTTGGCCTGTAGGCTTAAAAATTCGGGGAGCTGATAATGATACTGCAGAGACGAGATTATTAGAGTTTGGATCGTGCCACGGGATACTGATGTAGTCCTCCGAAGGCGGTGGCGAGGATGAGCGAGAGACCGAGCGCGATTCCGCAATAAAAGGCTGCAAGCGACGGGGAGGGGCATCTGACTTTCGCGCCAACACCCTAGCTAACATAGAACCTTTCTCACGTATCTTCTTGGTGAGGGCACGTGTGTCCACACCACAAATGGCAGGGATATGGTTTTCTTTTAGCCAAGCCCCGAGTGAAGAATTCGCCAAGAAATGGCTGTAGTCTTCGGTATATGAGCCAACTACGAGGGCAGCAATATGGATGCGGGATTACTCGAACTCTGAAGGGAGATCAACGTCGTTTTTGGGCGTTCGAGCACGCCATAATTTCCGATTAACGGATAGGTGAGGACAAGGATCTGGCCCTCGTATGAAGGATCGGTCAAGGATTCTGTGTACCCGACCATACCTGAAATATAATAGATTAACAACATAATATTGGACGACGGAAGAAAAATCTACCAGTCTGAAAGACGCATTCGCCTGCAACACTTTTTTGCTCAGCTCCGAAGCTGATACCTCTGAACGCAGAGCCATCATTGAGTTCCAAGACTAGCTTCTTTAGAAGACATAACATCATCGTCATTCAATGGAGAAACGTGACTGGAGGAGCCGGAAAGCTAGAATTGTTCTGAGAGTGAGAGAAAGTGGGTCGAAGGCCATCTGCAGGCATCATGCAAAGATGGAAACTGGATGTAGATGGCAGTAAATGAGTGATAAATTTGGCTGACAAGAGATCTAAGCTATCTCTTCTTTTCTCTTCACCCAAAGACTTTAAAAAGGGTGTTTCGATGAAGAGAGAAGAAGAGAAGAAAAAGATTGCGTGCTGCTCGATCATCGAATGTTTGAACCTGAAACCCATATACTGGCAGGCGACCCAAATCCTGATTCCTGCCGGTCCGGGCCCAAGCCACCATATGCATGACCGCCAGCACAAGCTTAATCTCTTTTAGTGTGGTAGTGGAACATACCGATAGGTTGAGTGATTGTTTCCGATGGGGATCTTTTTTCAAAGGTGCAGGTATTTGATCATTCATTTGCAGCTATTCTGAATAACCGTGTCTTTGGGTCACACCATCAGCGATGTGGCAAGTTGCGCACTAGTACTGCGGCATGCTGGCCAACCCGCATTCTACCTGATGACCTTCCTCTTCTGCAATCTAGTACTGCCGGTCTGTAACTGCCACGCAACTCATCCCCGTTGTGCCACTGCATTTTGAAGTCGTTTCATTCACTTATGTATGGGTGGGCAGATAATTTCAATAATAATACAGCATGACAGAGACCTCCAAACCACTCCGGAACCACGAAGAAACTAATAGAACTATGTACAGTACCGTGGTTGATCATTTCCTATGCTAGACTTCTCCGCCCACCGGCCTGAAAATAAATGGACGTCTGCCTTTTCCTTCGTCAGACCTGGCCACGAGCTTAGCGTGGTATTCGCGAAGGCTGAGGATCAGACGTGGTCCCAGAACAAACATCTGCAATGTCTGGGCAATTTCAAGGACAACTCCATATACAAAGCTTCCCACAGTCGATGAGTACTGTAGACATGATGTGAGCAGATAGGCATGGGTGCACAATCACAGGTTGGCGCACCGTGATGTTTGGAGACAGTGCGCCCAAGTGGAAGCAAGCCACAACAGTAAAGCTAACACATGCGGGACTTCAGCAAACGAAATGATAACATCCAAACCATTGAACTCACGCCATAAAGTAAAATGCGTGACTTTTTATTAACACCGTAAAATAGCCCCCCATGATCGATCCTGTCGCAGAATTTCGCAGCCCACGGGAGCGTTTTATGACAATCCAGAGTGCAAGGACGGAGGCGAGGATCTCCCATATAATGGTGGATATCAAACTCTCGTAACTCAAATATACCTGGTCTGGGTCAATATCCAAAAGACACATGCGGCGGCCACCAAGAATGTATTCTTCTGGTATTTTTTCCATGAGTCTTATGTGCCTGAGGGTTTCATCAATAGATCAAGCTTACCCGCTGAAGGACCGACATTTGCCATCACTAAGATAATGATGGAGGTGATCGTACAAGCCAGCAAGACTACAATGAGAAAGATGAGCATCTTTTTGGATCGTTGATACATAGCATGTATCCGAATCATCATGATGACTTGCATAGTAATATTTCAGTCAAGTCAGTATCAATCAAGTGCTACAAACGAGCTCACCGCCCAGCATGGCATTGACGATGACGGGGATCCAAGCCCACATGATGTACAAGATAAAACCTGAAAGCCCAAGTTACTGATGCGCATTAATGGACTCAATGCTTCAAATGAACTTACAGCTGTCGCAGTCGTGTGCTCAATATAATAATGCGGTTGAACACACCACTCACCCCTGTGTGGGTGTACAGTTAGTAATTGAATAAGAATTACAGCCATCAGTGCAGAACACCCACTACGTCTGTCATTGGAATAGGGAGATCTACATACCGACGATGCCGTCAGTTAGAAGAAACGAACAGAATAAGTACTTGGGAGATGCATACTTAACGCGAGTACCCTAATTGTAAGTTAAGGCATATTAGCAGCAGTGCAGCTTCAACTAATTAGCCTTAAAAACTTACACAGAGTTTAGTATTCCGATGTAGCGCACCTAGCATACATCGAAGACATGTCAGCAGCTATACGCTCATGACATAACGTACAACAGTACACAAATATAAAGAACGGTCATGAAGGACCAGCGTTGCATCTGCCCCGAGTCAACTCCATCACCCAGTCTGCTTCCGACATATGACCTTGCTTACCCAGATCAGTTCGACCTGTTAAAGCATTCTTAGTGAGACAGCTCCGCCGATGACATCGGCTCACCTCTTGTCCAAATGTCAATACTTGAATGCCGTATAAATATTCATAATACCCTCAGAAAGTATTATTTTGCTCACCCCAATCGTATACCACTACGAAAGCACATGCAACTGTAAAGCCAATGAAACGTTACCATCTTCATTCTACTCGCTCTTTACGGAACCTGTATAGTTGTACGATCAAAGCTGAATGGCACTGATAAACGGCAAGTAAGCGGGATCGTTCAAGACTACAGTCATGTGGGGCGTAGTATGGAGTTTGCATACATACCGCCATCCAATGCTTTTATAGCATCGGCCTGAATATCCCTTCCTAGAGTGAGAAATATTGAATTTGATTGATCACAGGATTGAATTATCGTCGACGAAATAATTATAATGGGGAATGATCAGAAGACCATAATCGAAACAAAGCATCTGATCGGGGGTTTTTGGATTCAAATGAAAACATGCGAGATATCTGGAAGCGCCGAAAATCAGTCGATGGAACGTAAGTCCAATGCTGTTCTGCAAGTTCTGCCATCAATTCCGTCAATGATCATCTGGTGATGAGCCTACTGCTGCAGAGCCTCATTGCGGGACAGGAAGCATCCTGAGTGAAAGGGTTCTAGACCCAAGCAACTGAGTCAATGTTATCTTCAAATTGATCATCATGATTCTGTTGCATAGTCCAAACATAACGTAGCACCGCACCACAGTTTAATTCTCGCACGACTATGCTGTGGAGAGAAATTCGCCAAGGTTGCATCAAACGCTAGTAACACCTGGAATACCTCAATGGAAATCGCCATAGGTGTCCCAACTGCTAGTTCTCGACTGGCTTAACGTCGCATGAGTCGTGCCGATAATGCGTAGCATCATGCGACTGCACTGCTGTTGATGGAACGCAGGATAACTAGAGACCTACAGCATGAGCTCATTCTTCTTGTTCTGATGATCAAGAAGAAATTCCTTGCCTGAATGATGTGATATGTATTGTATTGTTCAAATGTATTACTTACGCGACGTGCTCCTATGAGATAGTGATTCAATGAACTGGCACACCGGCGTCTCAAGACCAGATAAGAACAGCCAATGTGGCCAATCATCAGAACCCAGCCTGCGAACTGTTGATACCAACAAGGATCAACTCTTGCGCCATCCGATGATAACGTAGTGACGTACCACTGAGCAAACTCACCTCGATGCACAGGATTCTACAAGTGCTTCGAGGGAAGAGATCTGAATCGTTATGCATTTTTGATGTCTACGATGCCCGTGAGTAAAATGCGGTCTCAAGTGGCCTGGCCAATGTGTGTACTTGAGTACGTTTACATTGATCGGCGAGAGCTACTTTCCAATTTGAACTGTTAACTCCCTGCACAGCCTATCAAGGCACTGGCGCACTAATCGAAGAGCCTTTGAATTCGTGTCCTCATAGGAGGGTTCGAGGTAATAACGGCAGTCCTTAGTCCGTGATACAGATCTCTTTCGCATTTGGTGTAACCTGCCAGTAAAACAGTAGAGTCTACCAGACATCCATTTGGTTAAATCATGCAGCGCACCGTTGCTTTCAACCATATGTGAAGGTCATTGAATGTCGATTTTCCTTCATAGTCAACATAGTCAATTGCATTATGGAGTCGATGGATTTTAAGACCATCGAGTTCGTCGACGAGGTTGAAGCCTGCGAAAACGACCTATGGCAGCCCATACAGCATGTCAAGTCTGGATTTGTCAAATAATTAGAATCGAGCGGGCGTTAGTTACAAAAAAAATCATACCCGAATCTTCAACCCTTGAATCAGTCAACACTGAAGAGAATGGTCTCATGCTTAGGGCAAGCAGAGATCCCCAGGTGCAGGACGTGCACGAGCAGATGGTGCTTTGCAAGGGCAAGTGAACGATGACGGAGGAATCCAGACTCGTCAAGAAGTCTCATATACCCATCAAAAGAGGGGCCGCAAATGTGTACTAGTAAGCCGCTGAAGTTGAGTCACGAGGTTGGATTTGACTGGCGTCGCGAACAAGTTGGTTAAACAAATTAAACCACGAGTTAACAGGTATAATATGAACGGAACCAGGTAATCCTTGCAGTATCGAAGAGAAATTCTTCTCATCGTCATGTAGTGAAGATTAAGATACGGTACGCATTCCAGATGGCAAGATGAGATTGGGGCACTCACATAAACTTTTGCCAACACCTCATACTCTCCCACAGAATGTCTCAGCGCTTTTGGATTATGACCTAGAAGGAGCGGTGAGAAGCGGAGACCAAGATCTCGATAAAATTTGCTTGGAATTATAAGTCAGCCTACATGCAGACATACTATCTGCAGTAGGCGCTCCGCACAAACGAATGAGGTGAGCCAAGTGGAGATTGGTAAGACAAAAGCACAAAATCGTCTGTGCAATTCTCAATATCGTTCGTATGTTCAAGTAATTACAGTCAGGTCAGTACGAAGCTCTAGCTGACTTTGAAAAATTATTACCCTGTGGGAACACGTTGACCCTACGGGTATACGAGAGCCAAGACGAGCCAAGGCACTCATGGTACTCCCGCAAGTCACATCAATCACCAACCGATAAGGGTATAATACTGCAGTTTCCGATGAAATGTATTGCTCCGGCGGTGTACGACAGAAAAGAAAATGAGATGAACGCGATGCTGGCTAGGGTAGCGATAAAGTGAAATTAACAAGAGGAACGAGGCACCTGCCCAGGAGAACACCAATAGAGGAATACCTAAGTTTTGGTCGTGAAGGGGAATATAGGTGACGTAGGAATCGTAACAGCGGGTCACCGTGATTTTGATCTAAGGCTCATCATCAGCTGGCACCTCCTCCTCGTACTCGGCCTCTTCCTCAACTGTTGCGTCTTGGTATTGTTGATATTCAGCGATCAAGTCCTGCATGTTTGACTCGGCCTCGGTGAACTGAAAGACAATATTTGATCAGATCAGTCAATCATGAGCTAAAGACGGCATGTACACACCTCCATTTCATCCATACCCTCTTGCGTGTACCAATGCAGGAAGGCCTTGCGCTTGAACATAGCAGTGAAATGGTCGCTGACACGCTTGAACAGTTCTTGGATAGCTGTCGAGTTACCCAAGAAGGTAACCGCCATCTTCACTCCGCGGGGAGGGATGTCACATTGTGCAGAAAGCACATTGTTGGGAATCCACTCTACGAAATAGGCAGAGTTCTTGTTCTGAACAGTTTTGCATCTGTTCCTCGACCTCCTTCATCGATACCTTACCACGGAACACAGCAGCAACCTGAACGTAAGATATTATCAGTCAAAGTCCCCTAGACACACACTCGAACATACGGTGAGGTAGCGACCATGTCTTGGATCTGATGCAGCCATCATGTTCTTTGCATCAAACATTTGCTGAGTCAGCTCAGGAACAGTGACAGCACGGTATTGCTGACTGCCGCGGGCGGTCAACGGTGCAAATCCGGTCATGAAGAAGTGGAGACGAGGGAAAGGAACTGCGGATATATAGATATATTGAGCAAGAGCGAGGAATATCTTTAAAAAGGACAAACCCATGTTAACAGCAAGTTTACGCAGGTCAGAGTTGAGTTGACCAGGGAAACGCAAGCAGGTAGTGATACCGGACATAACAAAGGAAACAAGATGGTTCAGGTCACCATAAGTAGGCGTGGAGAGCTTGAAGCGTTCTGAAACAAATGTCGTAAAGAGCCTCGTTATCGATACAGAAAGTCTCGTCCGAATTTTCAACAAGTTGGTGAACAGAAAGCGTTGCATTATAAGGCTATGGTTGTGGACTTCAGAAATGCGAGAAATCTAGAGAAAGGGACTGACCTCAACAACCGTGTCTGAGACAGCGGGACTAGGCACGACGGAGTACGTGCACATCATTCGATCAGGGTACTCTTCTCTGATTTTAGACATCAAGAGGGTTCCCATACCAGCACCAGTTCCACCACCGAGTGAGTGGGTGATTTGGAAACCTGCACTTGCGTTAATAAAAAGCGATGGTAAAACCAAAAAAAACTTACCCTGTAGGCAATCAGTGCCCTCAGCCTCCTTGCGAACGACATCAAGAACAGAGTCGACCAACTCCGCACCCTCCGTGTAGTCTGTGTGTTATTGAGACAAAGAGGTTGAAATCACGATTGGTAGGAGCGACACGACAGAAAACTTACGTCCTTTGGCCCAATTATTACCAGCACCACTCTGTCCAAAGATGAAGTTGTCGGGACGGAAGAGACCACCTAGAGGCCCCGAGCGAACAGAGTCCATGGTTCCTGGCTCAAGATCAACCAAAACCGCACGAGGAACGTATTTGTTTGAGCCGATTTCATTGTAGTAAACCGAGATACGCTCGAGCTGCATATCATTGGTTCCCTTGTAGAGACCATCCCGCTCAATACCATGCTCATCAGAAACCACCTCCCAGAACTTAGCACCTGCATATCAAATTACGATGAGATGAGAACATTGGACGATCGCGCGAGTCTTGTAGTCGTACCAATTTGGTTACCGCACTAGTATGAAAGAAATGTCAACACGAACGGATTATAATAGAATTAGTAGAAACTAGAACACACCTGGCCGGTCTGGATGTGGACGATTTCACGCATGCTGAAACGTGACAAGTTAGTGATAAATAAACACGAGATTGGTTTGATTCAGAAAACGCGAAGATCGCGACAGACGCGCCGAAGCACGAATAGACGCGAACCAAATGACCTGAAAGATACAAAAAGCATTTAGACACGTACATTTGGGATTAGGGCAAAAGAGTCGTTGAAAGGATGGACACAAATGATGGTGCAGTCAAAAACGAGGCTTTGGAAAGTCGGGTCAAGGGTTGCCCGCTTATTTTTCAAGCGGCGACAAATTTTGGTGGCGGGCGGAGTGTGGCTCTTCGATAACACCACGTTCGATCGACCACCACGACTCATCACACTGTGGGCTTACTGGATACGTTTCTTGTTGAGCGAAGTAGCTTCAAGAGCTGTTCACAATGTGAATTTTGGTACGTTGGACAGACTATAGCCCATCTTTGAATTATCGGCAGACGAATTTAATGACGTATTTCAGTGTGTACGGTATAGGGCCTGTTGCGTGCAGCGTGTACATGGCATGCGAGCCATGATGCGATCTTAGCAGCAGCCTGCAGGCGTTGTACTTAAAAAGCTGGTGTAATTATGTATATCTCTTTGAGGCAAGCGTCAAGCGGTTTGGTCCCATGAACTAGCGAATTTCAAGATCACGACGCCCAGCCTTCATTTGAGCCACTGAGCTTGACACTATGAAGGAACGTGGCGCTGAAAACACTGCACGAGGCCAGTCTTCCTTCCCCATACGTAGGGAACCCAGGGAAACTTGATTTTTCTTATCAATCACCGAACCTGGTACAGAATCTTATAATGCAAGAGCAAATTGCAGTTCTTATGTAATGAGTGCTCAAAATTTCCATTCGGGAGGTCAACGGAATCAGGCAATATACCATTTCTTTACTCACACCACGAATATGATTTACTTCACTACTACTGACTGAGGGAAGCTGGCCTTTAAAAGAGCCCCAAAGTCGATTCAGACGTCGCCAGACACCGCCGCCTATCAAATTCCAATTGCATCGCATGACGTTAGCCGGGTCAGTGACGAGGCGAGGCTATGCCGGATATGCATGTTGGCTGACATATTAGTATGCGCAGTGACGCTTCGTAATCCTGCTTTCCCTCTAGACATGAGTCGCTCCGTAACACCAACGTCAGACACCGTTTCTCCACGTTCGCAACGTTTCCGAGACTCTGTTCACAACATCCCGACACCTGGTACAGAAGTGCACCAGCCCAAGCGCTATGTCAGTAACCATGCTGCTTTGTTATGATGCCTCTTTGACAAGCATGGATGGAATCTAGGAGCCTTTGGTTTTGAACATCTACATCGTTGGAACCATTGCTCTACTCATGATATGTCTGGGTATTGCACTTGAGATAGCTCTGCGCTTATCAGGTAGAAACAATGGTACGCGCGCTTATTGCTTCCTTCAACAGTGCGCCCAATTACGCTTCCCCAGGCTTCCCAGTAGCTGAGAAAAACGTGTTCGCTTTCGCATCAACTCAAACCTTAACGGTAACGCCCATTATATTATCACCAACACATCTTTATTCATTAGCTCGCAATAATAATAGTCGTTTTTTCCGTCCTTGCTGGTAATCCCACTCGCATATTTCTGGGCTGTAGCAGATTGGATGCTCAGATGGTACCAGGTTAGCATGACCGTCTACATCATTTGCCTTTGATGCTCATTGCAGGGGACCTTAGCCATATGTCACGCTATCCGAGGGCAACGCACCTGCAGCACGCAGTATTCTACTAGACTATGTAAGCATTTCATGAGTTATTAACAAGAGGCAATGACCATCCCACAATAGATCGCACTCAAGTACGAATCAGTCACTTGCAGCCATGTTGACGATTTAATATAACTTATTACACAGTCGTCTATACACCTTATACTATTCCCTCAAGCACCGGCACTGGTTAATCAATGTATCAACACTCACTGCCCTTTCTGCCATCTTCATGCAGCCGCTAGCTGGATCCTTATTTCAGGTACGACAGGTATCCTACACAGCAGGTAATATTATTCAGCTAGTTCCTTCTTACTGCTTACCTAGACTGAACATGTTAATGTAAAGCTGCCACCGCAACAAGCACGCGCAGCATCGGGCTTTCACCTACCATCAGTCAACTTACTGCATTTCTCGCTTCTGCAGGGGTAAGATTTTCGAGATCAGTCGCGATACTTGACTGATATGTTAACCAGTATGCAGATGCTGCAGGTAGGGATACCTGCTCTAACAGCATGTGATAGCTGAACTAGGACCAAACTTCCCTAGTGTACACTAATCTTCAAGATCCACCATTCGTCCATGGCGCATGGTCAGCTGCTCCATTCACGGTATGCTGTCTGCTTCTTTAGAATTGCATAAAGTCATTTAAATATGTGCTCTGCAGGCCCCTGCAGGCTCCATTTTGAACGGAACCCTGGCCGTAAATACCACTGCTGTTCAAACGCACGTCAACTGCATAAAACCAACCTCTTTCACGACTACCAATTTCACCAGCTCGAGTGTTGTATTATCGGCTACCTTTTCGCCTAGCTGTAACGCCACTCTTAATCTTAACCCTTAACGATGGTCCCGACCAATTCTCTGTGACAGCAGCGTCGACGTGCGCACCCTCGTATCAAGATCAAAACTTTCAGCCTGTCTTTTTCTGGTATTATCGTTTGTCTGATAACGGAGACGCATTAGGGACTGCCGTTTTCTGCCAACCGAGCATCGCCATTTTTGTAGTCGCAACTACGATGGATCTCAATGATGGATCTATGGGAGACTGTATAATTGTGGAGCCCTTCGAGTATACCAATAACGTTACAGGTAACCCATTGGACGGCGAAGCATTCAATGGGTGAGTCTATCGCCCTTTCTGTCGCTAACTGCCTTAACAAATGGTTTCAGGGTCGTGTTTGATGCGAGCAACAACTCGTACATCACCGCCAGGGCTCTCGCCATCAACTCAGGCATTCCAGGAGCCATATATCGCTTCGCTTCGCAACAACCGGACGGTCCACAATCCGTATTCGATGATCCATATGGATTCCTCAATGCCACAAGTAAGATCTATGTAAGGGGAACCATACCATTCGAAAATCCAAGTGACCGAATAATTCTTTTGTCGCATTCAGACACAACATCTTTCCATTGCAGCACAAACCATCTATTTCCTGCCAGATAATACAACCATCTCTGCCGAATTGACATCAAATATTCAAAGGTTGTTCATCGAGTACGCATTACCTTCACCATAATCATGATCCTCCCACTGACAATCACACCTTCTTAGCACTCTATCAGCACACTTGCTTTCCGTGTTATTTATCTGCATCGGAATTACATGCCTTATCATTCACATCCTGCACAAGCGCTCTCGCAGAAATCTTTGGTTGACCAGTCCACCTGGCTCGATCGCAGCCATCGTATCCCTCACATCGCGTTCTGGCTTTGGCGAACTCCTTCTACCCTATGATGACGTGACACGCATGAACTAGGAAACTTACAGGTCTCACATTCTGTCTCGATAAACGAACAGGTGCCATAGTCGCGGAAGAAGACTTTGGCGTTGTTGATGCCTCTGACAGAACAACGCTGCTGGGCGGTAAAAGAGGTTATAGTGCGATGGTAGGAGTGGATAGCCTCTCTCCCCTGTCGCGCACATCCTTCAAGGACAAGGTTGAACCTGGAAATCCATGATGGAAGACTTTGCTTTCGCATGCTATCCTACCTCCTATGTGGGCCGGTTTTGATACATCTTGCACGCCATTCTTATTACCATTATGTTTGCCTGAATTATCCTTTGTTTGATTTTTGAACATTGTGCCCTCTCCACCTTGTTGAGAACATGTACATAGTTTGGCAGAAAAATGCCGCGACTGTATGCCATATAATTGGCTATGTCAATAATACCTAGAGTACAACGTAGCTTCAAATTGCACTGGGGAATTCAAAAATATGTGAAACAACATTCGTACATCTTTGGAATCTGAGTAGCGATACCTAAATCCTAAATCCTCTATACACACGCATTGTAATCGACGATAACACTTCTTGTCACAACAGGTGTGCTACACGTCGTGGTCCTTTGTCCAATTCATATTACAGGATGCTCGTTGGCTCGTGATAGCAAAATCAGCTATCCACGCAAGCAAGAAGAACAAAGATAAACTTAGTGAGAATGTCCAGTATCATTTCTACCAATCGTCATCGGACCAGTCATCCTCTTGGGCAGCCGTGCTACCAGTGTTTCTCATCGACGGGGGTATATAGTCATTGGGGTCGATGTCTTCGTCTGCACCGGGCTCCACTGCATCTATGGTTGGCTGAAGGGGGCTGGATTGGGTGCGCTAAGCGGTCCATCCATTGCTCGTCGATAGGCGCGTCCCTCTATCATTGAAATCCACATGTTCAAGAGCAAGCTAGATTGTGCATGAATGAAATCTGTTGAAAAGCTGACATCTGAGCTGAACACGTACTGGCATTCATTGCCTGCACAAGGGAGACGTGGGTTTGCTGGTATGTTCATGCGCTGCGCTGTCGCCTGCACGCTAGGGCCAGTTTGAGCAACCCGCATCAGAGTTCTCACCATGTTCTGCACGTTTACGATACATCCAGCTGGGAGGGGAATAGCACCATCTGATTGTGACGATCCCAGTCTCTTACCATCTTCTTGGATGCGTATGGATGATGACAATGACAATGATGATGATGATGACGACGATTGGCCCTCTCGTTTCACTGAAAATGTTTTGAGATCATCAGTTGCGTTCGTATTTCCATTGTCGTTCATAGTCACGCGAGTAATGAGACGCGCCAGTAGTTCGAGCGTCGCGGGGAAGGTGACCTGGAGGACCTTCGGCGCAATAGTTTCTGCATGTGTAATTCAGATTCGATCCCTGGTGACGCGATGGAACGTGCTACCTGAGGTTGACCACGCTGGAACAGCGCAGCGACGGAGGTAAATGACCCAACATCAATTCCGGAACGTGCAAGCACTCCGCGCACCATCTCCTCGTCGTGAACCAGCACTACAAGTGGAACATTGGAGGCGTCATGTGTGAAGAGCCTTTGTATATCCGAGTAAAGAATTTCCGCCGTACCCCCTTGCTTGGTAGTCCCATGCTCAAAAGGCTGAGAATAATTGTCAGATAATACATATAGATGCAGTTAAACAGTGGTACCGCATCCTCTTTCTCGTTTCTCATGAGTCCTTTCATCTTTATGTGTACGGTTTCTGTTACTCGTCTAGATTCCAGGTACTCCGGCATCATCACATCTGTCCACCCAACGTCGATGATATTGGGATTATCAAAACGTTCGCGACGTCTATCCTTGTGCCACGTGTTTACGATTATCGAGATCACTCTGATTGCGCCAGTCCAGGGTGGATTGATAAGCCCAAGAGCTCCTGGAGTGGCGGTTTTCGTAAACAACCGATACAAGATTCTTCAAAGCGGTCAGTCACCAATCAAATCTGTAGCAGCTTTATCAAACCTCTGATTCTCAAAGTCTGCCCGTGGATTGCCTGGAGCGCCCCTCTCCCCAAGTTGAAAAAAACCTCGGTTAGCGGGGCTGTTGTCCTCCTTATCCCTTTTGTTCTTTTGGGATTTCACTTTGTAGGTCTTGAGCTTGTCCTGAAGGTCGCCCCTTGTAGCAAAATAAATCGGGGATAGCGAGGCGAATTGGTCCACTTTCCACGGTCTCCTGTGGGGAGGCCGCAAACGGTGCTTGCGAATGAATGCCCACATTTGATGAGATGTCATGAGGACGTATGAGGCACCATTATGCAGAATTCCTGCAGTGTGCAATATAAGTCGCCAGCGACACGAAAACTTCAGAGCATGATGCTAGTACCTAAGACCAACTCGATAGGTGCGCCAGTACCTCCAGGCCTAAGTTCAGGACCATCATAATTCGCAATAGCATCTATCGTTGCTTTGTCGTCGTACATTTGAAACCTGGAGAAGAAGGCCCCGATGATTGGGTGGACGTGATTATTCAACGCGAGGTGATCTCACCATTCTTCAGAATGAGCTCGGAAGCCGCCAATCTGATAGTAGTCTGTTTCCGGCTCCATACCATATATATGTATTGCAATCTATGACAAGCCGACGATGAGGTGACAATCGTTGAAAGGCAGCTGCAGGAAGGTCGACAGATAGTCCAGATATACCTTGTGCTTGAGCTGCGGGGGTCTGTGCACGGTGGGAATTTACAGGGCGTACTGAGCGTTTGCGACCTTCGAAATTCCGACTGGGGCAGAAGACCTTCGATTTGAAACATCACATAAATACTGGTGACTCAAAGGAATCAATCAACAAAGGTCTTTGAAGTCACTAAAGAATCACGTGATGCATATTTGTGACAACACCCCTATAATATTAATCTCTCTTCGCATCTTTCCATGAGCCATCCAACGGGCACGTTAACACAAAACATATCAATATTGATTCGTAGCGTGAAAGGTCAAACACATCGACATTGTCATATTCTCCAGCACGTGTGGTATGGTAGTAGGTTTCAAAATCATAAACTTCACGCAGACTGCGGCTTTTCCCTCGAGTCTTCGTCATGTCCTATACTACTGCTTGAACCCATCTCAGCGAGTTTAATCGCAGTGTGTAGCGATTCAGTATACAACAGGCCTTCCTCAAGGGCGGAGTCTGGCTCTATGGGGCTAATTGCCTCGGGTTCCTTTGGTGAACCCTTCTTCGAAACCTAGCAGATGTGTTTGAAATCCACGAAGCGGGAGTCACAAAAAAGACAACGCACAATAACGAATATTGCCGACGTCATGATGATAGCGGCTCCGACGAGCGATAGCGTCGAAGGAACTGTGCCGAAGAATATATATTCTAGGACACCGGCAAATAAGAGCTGTACATATTGTCCCATAGAGCCGCGCGCTGCAGTCTCACGTTGATAGCCGATCGTAGTCAAAGTCTTTAGACGACTTTAAGCGGGCAAAATCAAGGACAGCGACGAAAACCTACTTGTGCGACAAAACCCGAAAGTCCGATAAAGATTAACATAGCAGCCCATTGCCAATTATGAGGGTAAACAATTGGGATCTTCATGAAGTACATTCTGCACACCAATCAGAGGGCGAGCCAAAGTTAAGATGATGGAGCTCACGCAGCAGAGGCAACAATTGTACACCATGCAGAGAAACACATCATGAAATGCATCGGATGAGCGCGTTTGCCTACCGCACGCATTGACAGCACTGCGACACACTGGTTATGAAGCAGCTCTCATATGAAACGACAACATACAAGAACCAGTCCCTAAGACAACTCCAAAAACAGCGACGCTGTAGAGAAGGTTAAAGCAAAAAAACTACGAGGAGAATAGCACCTTACCAGACAGCTCGTATCCTGTCTATCGCAGTAGCTCTAGAAGCTGCATCACTGCTGTTCGAGTTTACGCTGGAAGTATTACCAAACAAAAAAGGCGGCCGAGCAATTAGAATGACACCAAGCAAGCTCACGACTAGAGACATGAGTGTCGATGAGTGTGAGTAAGTTTCAGAGGAACACCAAGACGGGATGATTGTACGAACTGGCCGCAAATGCTTCACGCTTCGAATAGGGCTCCTTCAAGATGATGTATCCACCTATTGCTGCCGAGAGTGGCAAAAGAAAACTTAACACCGTCGCATCTGCTAATGAAAGGTACTGCAGGGAATAGTACATCCCGAACAGGCCGAAGAAACTTGAGGGAAATTAAGCGACTGCGTCCTGATGGCTATATATCCTTCAAGTCAGAACTCACCCACACACGCCTCTGATTAACAGCAACCGCCTCACGCCTTTAGGACCAAGGATAGGATCTGGAATCTTCATTGCAACCCTGTCAAAACATATACATGAGAACAGACAACAATTACTTGGACGACGTACATGTATAATAAACAGCACACCAAGGTGATGACCTGATGAGTTTCAGTCAGACGGTGTAATCAAGATTTGCATCCGCCAAGAAACATGGAAATACCAACCATACGGACTACGATGAGCTACAGAACAATAAGCCCGGATTTAAAATATATACAAGCGAACATACTTCAAGGATGTGCATGGGCACATCGAGGCTGTCCAATTGCTTGACGCCAAGATTCATGCAGACGAAGAAGAATTGCGCAACTATAATCAACAGCATCCCCAGGTTCGTCTCGACGAAAGCAATTGTGCGCGATTTCATCCCTCGCCATCGTACCTGCAAACTCTCAAACCATCTAGACTGAGGACCAAAGATTCGACGCCGTATTGACACAGAAGACGTTAGATCGATGTCATCCCAGTGAGCTTCGCCCTCCGTTGGGCTCTGGGACAAGGCGATGTAAGCATTTGTTGTGCTCATCAAAGCCACGTTCAAATGGATGCAACGAGCGGAACTGAACGTAACAACCTAGGGCTGGAGTGATGCGTGGGTTCGAGGTGGTTATCGATCTCAGGCGGAGCCATCTCGAGCGTGCTCCGATATTTATATACATCATAAGCTGACTGAGATCCATATAATTTTAGTGGACGTGCAATATTAAAAACCAGCTGACAGTCCAGAAAGTTCTCACTGCACAGCGTGGCCAGTGAGAACATGGTGGTGGGAGAACAGCCTCGAGATACGTGACCTGCAATATATTAACCAAATCGATGGTTATATATTAGAACATTTCAGAGCTAACCAGAGTCTGTCACCTACCAGCGATTGTCAGACAAATGCTATTATCGGTCTAGAAGCTGAACTCGGCAACTTGGGGCTCCGAACAAAGTCTTGTTACATCATGGTGAAAAGAACAGTGAATCTGGGAACCAAGCAACACACTCCGAACTGATGGCAAGTTTAAGTTTCACATGATCTTAGGCTTTAACCTGTCACGGATGGGTGACAGGGTCTTTTTCGTCAAGGTCTGCTAAACGTCGGCTAGATGTTAGCTGGTGGACAGATGCTGTCAATCAACACCCACTCGCTGTGGTTTGACCTGTATGTGGGTCCTCAGCTTCCCTTATTCATTACCGAGTTAACGGGGACCTTTGCCTATTCTCGAGCTCTTACTAGACTGTAGATATCGATGCTGTTTCTAGTAAATGTGAGATTAGATCTCCTCGCAGATTGGCACTAGTGTTTGTCTTGCTGCTTTGGTGGGTGAAGTCCGGTCGCGTGAAAGTCGCGTGACAGAAAGCGAGAATAGAGTTTGGTCACACAGGACAAGTCGAGCAGAACATGCCATAACGATGGCAGCGCTCACCCAACAACCGCCAGTCGTTGTGCCGGGGTCAATTCTGGCAAGTAGTGTCCTTCAGGGATGGCAGCCGGAAAGCGGGCGCGCGATGAGGGTAATACCAAGTGAATATGAAAGTAATGGCGCCTCTATAAGTGTTCGTAGACAAGAGAAATACAAACATATCCCTCACCTCTCGTGACAGCTTGAGTGACGGAGTAGCCCTCCTTGAGAAGGATGCACGTTCGCAAGATGCATTTGAAAGTGAAGACTGTTGACAAGGTGAATACAGCCCACATATTCCGAAAAAACATGGGCGGCGAAATCACCACAAAGAAGTGAGGTCGTGCGTGTTGATTGAATGAGCACCCAGTGATTCTAAGAATGACCAAGCGGCACCAAACCATACAAAAGGAAGAGATCATTGAACAAAAACTACGGAAGGCTGTCGATAAACACACGCGGCGAGGGACTCTGGAAGATACAGACTTCAAAGATCGTCGAGGGGCCACACTTACCGCGTGATGGATAGAAGGGATACAGGCGACGAGCATGATAGGGTAAAAAGAACAAGGTGATGCGGTCAATCTCAGCTGTGAACGTCGTGATTGAGCGAACGGAGAAAATTCAGAGTCATAACAGGGCACTACAAGCTCTTATACCGGGAAGCAATTACGGGCTTTGTGCAGACCTGTAAAAGTTCAAGAGTGTGCCCTCAGAAGGAACACAAATCCAATATATTACGCTGTACTGTCAGCAGTGCTGTTGGAGGCAGGTTGTCGTCTTGTCAACTGATAGTAGGGTGAGTAAAGGGGTCATGTAACAGAACAGAACGATCGCTCACGATGACACAGAGAGCAGAAGACACGATGATGGCTGCGCCAAGAATCGACAGTAAAGACGGCACAACTCCAAAAATTATGCGTTCAAGCACCACAGCAAACAGCATCTGGATATACACTCCAGTGGAACCGCGCGTTACAGTTTCTCGCTGCAACCCCAATGTCAAGAGAGTCTGGAAAGGTCATGAATTACCAGTAGATAAATGGAGGGTCACTAGTAACTGACCTGTGCCACGAAGCCAAAGACCCCGACCATGAGTAAAAGAAGTGACCAGCTCCATGACCTAGGATATACGACGGGTATATTGAAGACGACCATCCTGTCATATAGCAAAGGATTAATGTGACACGCAAATGTGCAGGAAAATATTTGCGAACCCCAAAGATGCCATGATGGTACACCACAAGGAAAAGAATGTCATTACATGCATTGGGTGAGCTCGCTTCCCAATTGCGCGAATTGAGGTATCTGTGAAAATCATTGAAGCAGCCATTACTGTGAAAGGGTGGATAACAATGCGTACATGCTCCAGTGGCTCCAACAACACCAATCAAACCTACACTACATAACATTGAGTAGTGAAATGAGAAATTGTATAGAAACGACGATGCTCACCCAACAGCTGCCAGCCTTTGCGCCGGGGTTACCTCCGGCATGTAGTACTCGTCAGGAGTGGTGTTGAATAGAAATGGGGGACGAGCAACAAGGACAACACCAAATAAACTGCAAACTAGTGATGCCTCTAAGTATCCACAGACAAGAAATGTCAGAGCGTAACTCTCACCTCCCGCGACGGCTTGAGTGACGGAGTAACCCTCCTTAAGGAGGACACATCCAGCAACTGCAGTTGTAAGAGGTGTCAAGAAAGTCAGGACTGTCGCATCTGCGACAGACAGATACTGAAGCGACGAATACAGTCCAACTAGACCGAAAAACCTGAGGGGTGAGATGATCACTATAAATTGAGGCTGTGCGTGCTGAAGAGTGCGCACCCGCTGATCCCGCGTATCACCAATAGCGTTCGAACACCTTTAGGGCCAATGATCGGATCAGGGACCCCCGTGGCTATCCTTCGCGCTGTCAGTGACATAAAATTGTCTCAAGAAGCAGCCGACGTACATGTATGCCACACAGCATATCAACGTAATGCCCTGGGGACGAATCAACATTCAAATGAGCGCAGTTCGCAAAAACTCTTTGACGCACCATCCTAACTACAATAACCTGTTAAAATGAGATTCACTCCGTTCGGGGAATAAAGATAAAGAAACAGCTAACTTCAAACGCATGCACCGGAGGCTCCAAGCTGTTTAGCATCTTGACCGAAAGATTCATGGAAGCGAAAAAAAACTGAGAAGCTATGATGTATAGCATCCCGGCATTATGAGCGATAAAACCTGGAACATGGGGCCATCTATCGATTGCTCCATCATCTTGGGATGTGCCAGAATTGGGTTGTGCCGAACCATAGTTCCGGTGTCCTGTGGTGTGAATGAGAGAAGAGTCACGGTCGCTGTTGCTCATCTTCTAAGTCTATCTTCACCGAGTTCAGCCTGAGAGCGTTACACTAATGGCCAGTGATAACGGGTGCTGAGATTGCTGCTGAACGCTGTGTGATGACCGCCTGTTCAAACAACTATTTAAATCATAAGGTACCGTGACAAGTCAACACGACCTTATGACCAAAAAATTCACGTGACCTCGGTCGCGCGTTACGACATGTACCGGCGATAGAAATGGCAGGGGTGAGCGCGTCAGTCGCGTTCGCGCCTGCTGGCCCTAACGAACGTCGAATGGTGCTGTAAAGTGCCATTTTGGCACGCTTAAAATTGAAAACTAACTGCTTCCCCACGCACATTCGCGGTGCCTCAATAGTGCCGCCTCGTGTCCTCAGCCACCCGCTTCAAGCTGCTGTCCCATACCATTTTTGACATTGAATACAAGCATGAAGAAAATATAAATTTGACAGTACATGCACCCACCAACGTGAACTAGATGAGCTGCAGGTCACTAATGCCACTACTCCTTCCACAGCCTAGGACGGATCAATATCTCGCTCAAACCCAGAAATTGTGACACATCATTCTGACTGTAATGATAACACTAGGTTCAATATCTTGACGAAACAACTGACTTGAAACGCGTGCATCTAAGGTTCCAGACAGCTCAGTACCTTCACCGAAGTATACATCCAAGCAGAGAAAACCTGCGCAGAGATGGTTAATAACGTCCCAATGTTACCAGCAATGATGCCTGTTGACACCAGGTCGACTATCATTCACTATCATCCCATCGAATAGATGTAAGGAGATGGGACGCATTACGTCGTCAATGGGAAAAGACTCGTGATCGCTCATCTTCAACGTTCATGGGTTCGCGGATCTGGACTGTTGCACTAGCCACAAGGGCTAACCACAAATACCTCCATGGCATGGTCTTCTCCTTTTAACACAGATATGCATCAAGATGTGTGATATAAAAGGCACAAAAAGGATACAGCAGGTGTCCTAACCGCGTCATATGCAGCCGTTGAATATACAACTGCTGTAGTTTTTTATTTGAAAAGCGCAAGGCTCAGAAGCATCAGGAATGGGCAGGGAGCCCAAGGTCCTAAGTTTCAGTACCGTCAACAGTACTGTCTTGGTGAGGTTTCTGCTTTTTCATCTGGTGGGTGGGATTTATATTAGCACCGAAGCTGGGCAACAGCATACAAGCACAACGAGCACTCACGACGACGTAGAGAGCGGAGGACATGATGATAGCGGCGCCAAGAACCGACAATAACGACGGCATAACCCCAAAGAACAGCCATTCGAGCACCACAACGAAAAGCACCTGAGCATACATTCCCGTGACACCACGCGACACAGTCTCCCGCTGTAGTCCCATCGTCAAAAGTGTCTAAAATCACAGTAAACCACCAGTAAGCAAAGGCAGGATCACTGGTGTACGCACCTGCGCCGCAAAGCCGAAAACACCGACCATGAGCAGAAGAAGTATCCACATCCATGACGTAGGATATACAACGGGGATATCAAAGACAACCATCCTATCGCAAAAAATGAATCGACACGTAAAACGGAGAGATAAATTGCCCCACCCCAAAGATGATATGATTGTGCACCATAATGAAAAGTATGTCATTACATGCATTGGGTGAGCACGCTTCCCGATTGCGCGGATGGAGGTATCTGTCAAAATCATTAAAGCGGTCATTACCACGAGAAGGTCGAGCACAATACGTACATGCTCCAGTATTTCCAAGCACGCTGACCATACACGCCCTGCCGGAAATAGATAAATTGTGGGTTGAGCGGGACGTAATATGAATGGTGCCCACCCAACGCCCGCCAGCCTTTGCCCAGGGCCCGCGTCTGGGAATCCTTGAGGAATAGCTTCTAGTGAGCCAAATAGGAACGCGGGCCTGCCTATGAGGACAACACCGAGTAAACTGAAAACTAGGTTTATATTTCCATAAGTAGTCATGAACCATCAAAGGCAGATTAAAACTCTCACCTCCCGCGACAGCTTGCTTGATAGAGTAGCTCTCCTTCAAAAACACAGTTCCAGCCACTGCTGTTGTGAGAGGTGTTAAAAAGACCAAGACTGTTGCATCTGCGACAGACAAATACTGGAGCGACCAGTACATGCCAGATAACCCAAAAAACCTGGGAAGCGGGAAGATCGTTGAAAGACTGAGGCCGTGCGAGTAGGTCAGCACCCACCCAGTGACACCACGAACGAACAGTATCGTTCGAACACCTTTAGGACCAGCAATCGGATCAGGAATACCCTTGACAGTCCTTCGTGTCGTCAGCCCCAAACCGTTGTCCAAGAAGAAAAACAATCGACGAACATGTATATCTCGCAGCATAAAAACGTGATGCCCTAGGACAAATGAATGAACAATCATGCCGAGGACTCTGTGACACACCATCCTGATCACAATAACCTGTTCATATTGGCGTCACCCCATATTCGATCATCAAAGATGGAAACAGCTAACCTGAAGCGCGTGCACTGGAGGGTCCAAACCGCCCAGTAACTTCACCGAGATATCCATAGAGGCGAAGAAAAACTGGGAGTATATGATCAATAGCATCCCAGCATTGCTGGCGCTGAAGCTGAGCGGTTCGTTGGCAACTGCTCCATCGCCTTGACGTGCTTGCGTCGAGCCATAATTTTCAATGTCGTGAACGTTGGGAATGAGTGGAGACTTTGGCATGCTCATCGTCGAGGTTCGTTCCAGTTGGGTAGAGGGTTCGGTCGGTCGGCGCAGCTAGTACCACCCCAACCCTAATGAGCCAGTAACGGCTGGATAAGTCGAGAAGTTTGATGCGGCGAATGACCTACACATATATTATGGTAATGCGTACATAAGGAAATACGATGATGCTGGCAGTTGATCATGGATTAACTGGAAATTCCGAAATCATTTAACCGTTGAACTCCTTGTAGGTTTCTAGCAAATTGGCGGCGTTCTTGTACGAGAGCCTTGGTGATATTACTTGTGTTGGTTCTAGACTTTGGAGCAAAGCGTAGGCCTTTACTAGGCAGGTTCCATTCCATGCTGGGGGTGTACTCGCCTGCCGCCTGCCGATTAGGTACGTTGTTTCCTACGAGAAGTGGACGCGCTTTACTTAGCTTTTCCCAGGCTATCGCGGTCCGGAGTACGTCTATTTGTACAAATGCTGGCCTCTGAAATTTGAATCTGACTGGCATGAATATCCCAGTCTCTGCAATTAATACCTGATCCTTGATCTAACAGTTGAATACAAGCTTTCCACACCTAAGATGATTGTGTCGACATATTTTGACAAACGAAATTATGGCCAGTGGCAGCCAGCGTCTAGATGCGCGTACATAGCAAGACCCTGCAATGTACTGCTAAATTGAGCTTATGCGGGCTGCCCAAAAAAATCCGTCCTGTTGCCAGCCCAGCTTGAAGGCTTCTGACGGGAAGGGTGTCCGAATACAAATTCACATTGTCAAGTTCCAGGAGGACAACGGTGACTCCTATAGGGACCTGGGCCGTACAGCTCTGTGTGTAACACGGACAAGTCAGAACACATGGTTATCACGATGCCCCCCTATGATGTAAATCAATTAAAGGCAGTCGAGGCTTTTACATAAATAAAGCATGCTTCAATAGCGCAGCATTTATTACCTTCTATAACTCCAATAGTTTCTTTTGTACCCCGCACTCGCGCCAGGCTTTTCGCACATAATGAGTATGCGCGGGAAGGGATCTACGTACCGCCGCATGTGCTGGCGACGTCAATGCGTTTCCAAAGACGTAAGACGGACATGCAGGAGAAGTCGAAACAGACAGGGAAACCATGCAGCAACGTCCGAGGGGATGATTAGGAGGAAGAAACAAGGGTATGGCTACGCTTTTGCTAGAGTTCGAGCAGTGGCGTAGTCCGTTGTCTGGATCTCATCACATTAAGCAGTCGCTGTGGAGTGGGTCTCATTTCTGATTGGTAGGCCGCATAACTTCTCGACCCATCCAGACGTTGACAACGTTGGAGTGATGCCGTACCCACGCTGATACACCGAACAATCTGCGCAACGAAAGTTGAAGATGGGGGCCGCGCATAGAACAATGTGAGACCCACCGTGATAGTAATGCCTGACCACCGTGGTCCAGGTCGTTCGAGACGTTTCAAAGGTTGGACAAAGGGATGATTGGGGATGTGTCTCCCACTGCTAGACCAAAAGTGAACTTACCTAAATGATCTGCAATCAATCAGAACACTCAGCAACCTTCCAGATTCCCACAAGCTATATGCCTGTTTAAACCCAAGGTTCAACTCAAATTTTGCTGGGGTGTCGTTACCCGTAGTAGTTGGTGCGCCTGGAGAGCGGGTTGATAATGATGACAGCACAGGGCGGAGCGCCGTGTGCCCTTGAACAGAATACCGTCCAATTACATTGGACAGAACGTAATAAGGTGGGGATGTCGTGTCGTACTTCGGTGTCGGTCCGAACCATCAAAAAGTTAAACTAGGCATAGCTTCGTCGCCACTTACGATCCCCGTGACGGATTCATCACGTGATGCTAACACCTAGGGTCCAACCACATTAAATCAAACTCTACACTACGAGTCTTCTGGCAACCAAAGTCAAATCAATGTAAATGTAAATGACCTCGATCAGAGGAACACAGAACAACCTGTCAAAGAGGCACAGGTTTCGTCTCACACAAGTCCGCGGATTCAAGTGCGGCGCTCGTAGACAGGGTCAATGGTATGTGGTGGAACTGACATACATAGCGCAAACTTCTAGGCTGCAGGCAGGCATCCCGCGTTAGACAAGCTTGTGAGATTATGATTATGCCGGAACATACTTACTCACTTGATAAGGAGGCGTGTATCAGACCTCCAAGGAGACTGAAACAAATGTGTGGGCTGCCGTGGTGGCTCAACGCTCAGGATGAAACGCGCCCAAGTTGAACTCTGATAGGATGACCGGCAGGTCGTCATGCCATACCAGCATTATCCTATAGAGGAAACGCCCAAACGATTTTCCGACTTTGATCAGAAATGGAGAGTCGAAAAAGAGAACCCATGTCAGACCAAAGGTGTGGCATTGCAAGTAGACGGTCGCGCGCTGTCGGAGACCGATTCTAGTTGTCGTAGTAGTAGAAGTCTGAATGATGGTGGCGTTGAAAGTCACATGCACGAAGACTCGTGAAAGCCTTGCCTGATAGAGGTTTGTACTCCCCCGATGGGGGCGCAACGTGTCCTTGAAGGGAACAAGGGAACGATGATGGGCGCTAAAAGATGAAAACCTTGATGCTGTCATGGGCCCTTGGGAGGAAGAGTGCGATGAGCTCGGAGCAGCTACTGGTGTCGAAATCCATGAAATAGTGGTTAAAGTCCGAGGTAAAGGCCCGGGTGTGGGTCTCCGCCTAGGAAGCTAGGCAGAAGCCTGCTATCCAGCGATCGCGAGCCATCGATAACGTGCGGAGGAAAGAAGGTCGAGAGCAGGAAATGATATCTGTATCTCCGCTGAGCGAGAAGACTGTTGCGCAAGTTTCCATTAGGCTCAATAGTTGCAAGGAATCACCATTCGAAGTTCTGTCAATATCAGGGTGGGCTAACACTGGGACCTACTGGTCTCGGGGCTGGCTTGGTGGCAAAATTAAACTGAGCACGAGGCAAAGTCTAAACATGGATCGAGATGCCCCGGCTCCCCGGAATCCTTCTCCGCAGTATAATCTCGGAGGAAGCACCAAATGCAATTATTCATCATGATCCGTCGTCTACTGCGGTGAGAAAATATAAATTTAATACAATGCTAACCTCGCGATTGTGGAACGGCTGCACAGGCGCTGGCAGTGCAAAGAGTGGAGCCGGTTCAGAGTGGAACGTGTAGGCTGAGTG
The DNA here is from genome assembly GCA_016628085.1 of Suillus occidentalis. Taxonomy (NCBI): domain Eukaryota; kingdom Fungi; phylum Basidiomycota; class Agaricomycetes; order Boletales; family Suillaceae; genus Suillus; species Suillus occidentalis. The sequence continues at coordinate 28,782 of JABBWB010000227.1, read as the reverse complement.
AAGAGGCGCTGATTAGCCGGGCAACCCCGGCAGATCTGTGGAAGGCGGGGCCTTGGCCTGGACCGCATTACCCAAACTTGTATGCAAATGAAGAGACCGTTTCCTCAATCGCGGATAGATCCAGCCAAAGTGAGCGGTTTGTTCGACTTTATTGTTTTAGATACAAATTTTAGCACGTAAAGGTACCTTCGATCTCAGTCGTTGAATCGGCGTCAGAATGGGAACGTGCCACCGAGACGATGGCGGTAGCCATGTACGTTCCATACGCATCACTTGTAGTACAAGGATGTCAATCAACAACGGCGACGATGGATTGCGTGTCAATCGGACTGTTGGCTTTTGGGGTACCACTTTCAACCTTCTCAAGCCCAGTTGATGCGGTTCCTCGGATACTTCTATCGCAGACGATATCCGAGAGCAGTTAGGGCGAGGAGGGTTCGACTCAGCGAACGTTTAGTACGAATGACAGTCCCCGCAACCGTGATCGCAAACGAAAAGAGTGATCAACCAGTGAGCGAGCGAGCCAGGATGGCGGGCCAGTGCCTGCTCTATTAAGGCGGATCACCCCGAAAGTGGACTGATTGAAATAGGGACAAGAGGATTCATGGAAACTTGGCAATGCTGCGCGTAGCATATGGACGTTCGGGCATGAATTTCACACTTGAATTGAAGACTTGAGTTGGACTTGGTCGGTGCCGCAGAGGCGATAGATATGGTTGGTACACAACAAGATCCGTGGGTGATCCGTTGTGATGATTTATGAACAACTGGGAAGAAAGTTGAAGGACCAAGGCATAATTGGTGTAGCTTAGGAAAGATAGAAGAGTGTGCTTACGAAAGGGGAACCTACATGTCGTACGAGAATATGAATGCTTGACAAACATTCTGACCCTGTGTCAACGCATGGTCCGTCCTTTGTGCGATAGGGCGCGCAAAAGTATAACCAAGTTGAGATGCCTAGGTACCTTTTAGTAGGCGAGTTTACGGTCGTAGAATGAAGGAGGTGTTATACCTAGGTCCTAGTCACTGGATGCGAGCAAGGATTGAAGTATTCGAAGCTTCACCCTAGTGATCGCCGTATAGGACTAGGACATTGACGAATCAGAATTCACAAGTTAAAATGAGGGCAATCAATGTCATTGGATACTTGTTGCGGCACCGAATAACCTGAGAGCTCTGCAATTCCAGTTCCTTGATTCTGGGACGTCGTGAGGCAGGGCTACGGCGGCAATAGGCGCCGGCAGTGATAAAGGGACCGGTGGCAGTGCATTTAAATTTATGCCGAGATTCTCGATTTTTATGTAATTGAGTATAATATGATCCACTACATAACCCAAGGCTAAGATAGCACCCTCTCTTCCTCCATAGCCAAAACATGACCACTACTACCTCACAACCAATTGCCTTCCAGTCTCCAAATCATCCTCCTACTTCAAACAACAACAGTTACTTTCTAGGTTCCCCAATATCTTGGCGTCCTGGCTCATTTGGTAGCCGCTTCTACCCTGGATGTTCCCCAGGTCAACTCTTGGGTCCATTGGAGTCAGTTCATCATTCCCCATCTTCTCTTAATGTACTCATTTACTCTATTTAGTCCTCACGAATTCAAATGCGCAAAATTGTCCTCATCCATAGATAGCGACCGTGGTTCATTCCTCAACGCTCTCAGTGCCTTTGACAAGGACGACGAATTGGTGAGTCGTCACACTCCCATTTCGTGTCAACCTCTCATCCTTCCACTAGTGTCGCAACTATACATGTTGTGGTTTACAACTAGATGACCTTCATGCTCTACTACAGCATTTCGAGGAGGTCCACGTGGTCGTTCTTGACCCGTTCAGTCATCCTCAGTTCCCATTTGTTCCCCAATTATCTCAATCCATTCGTAACGCAACTACGTCCTACTTCCCGGACCATCACCAACACCCTTCCTCTTACAACCAAGGTGGTTTCGACCCCGATGACATGGAACTTGATCTCGATCAGGGCAGTACCCCTTCCTCAAACGCGCCATCACCTCCTGATACCCCCCTCACCACCCCACTGTCGTCACATCCAACTCACTCGTTTAACCACTTTGGTCAGTCGAAACCCACATCTCCGCATCTTCCCGTGTCGGCATTTGATACGACAACGGTTCTCCCTTCCCGCTCCATTCACGGATCAGCATTCCCACCATCCCGGAACGGTCTCCCAAATGTGGCAAATACCCCCGACGCCTTTAATGGTTACGCGGGCTACTCCGACTACTCATCCTCAATGCCTGGCACTGTTCCTTCCCCACCTGCCAGCGACGATCTTCACGCACCTGTCACTCCTGTCACTGAATCCGGTAGTTCCTACGGCTGTCTTCCTCCTGCCGTAGTATTCTCCACGAGAAATACTCCTGCCAACACCCCTTCAGCCTCTCGCGTTCCGTCTCCAGCAAGCGCCTCGCGCCACCCCGCGCCCTCCGCGGCCACGCCCCATTCCTCAGATTCCCCCCCTTCTTCCAAAACTCTCCCGTCACCGCAAGCCACTCAGCGTGCCAGTACCACCCTCTCTCGCCCTGCATCAGCGTTGCTATTATCGAAGCCCTTCCGCTGCCCCAAGCCTAATTGCAACAAGAGTTACAAGCAAGCCAATGGGCTCAAGTACCACATGACCCACGGCAGCTGTAACTTTGCGCCGCCCAAGGACCTCGAGCAAGTACAGGCACTACTGGCTAGTAAGCGCTCCGCCCGCGAGGCAGCTGGGCAAGAAGATCAGGGTATCACCGAGGGCGAGTTGCGCGAAGTCGAACGGGAAGCAGAACGCAGGCTTCGGCCCTTTGCTTGCGGCGTCAGTGATTGTCAGCGCCGATACAAGAACATGAACGGTTTGCGGTATCACTACCAACACTCGGGTGACCACGGTGCAATTGGGTTGGCGCTCTTGGCCAGTGGACAACATGAATGTTTGCAGCACGCTCACGGACGGAGTAGCAATGCAAGCTCACGGCATTCAACACCAGCGACGAGTGGACACTCGACGCCAGTGGGCGGACACTCGACACCGTCATATGCTCAACAATATCAGCAGCAGATGCTTTACTCCTCCGCACACCAGCAATACTTGCGCCAGCAACAACAGGCCCTACATGCACAAGTGCAGATGGGCTATTCGGCTGGCTCAACCGAAGCTGTCCCTATCGTCGTCGCCCAACACTAAAAGATTGGCGCTCGTTCAAAGAGCAATAGTCCACGCTTTTCGAACGAAGACTAGATGTAATTTATAGACCTCATCATCACATCTCTACTGGCTGCCGGTCATCCCTCGGCGCATTTTTGGACGACATTGGCCGCTCGCCATCTCATCTCGACACACCGCAAAAGTAAAAATTATACATATTGGTCGACTATTGTGACATATCCCGTCTTTTGCTCTGCTCTTACTTTGCTCTTCCATGCGTTTCTCCTTCTACTGGCCTACAACATATCCCAGGTCGACGCCCATCTCTTCCCAGATTCTTTCGTTTGCCGGTTCTCCTTCTGTTTCCTAGGCGTCTGGCTTATAATACTGCATTTCGCTTCTTCCTTGGTTGTTCCCTCACCGCGCAGAGCATAGCAGCTTTTGTACGTTTTCTAAAAGCCCGGGAGTCTGTACTATTACGCAGGCTGGCAAATGTCTTTTGTAATCTTACTATGCAGGTCCATCCATATCTCGCGCTCGTACTGCGTAACCCCTTACATTAGCTATCTACATACACAGTATGACTACCTATTTTTCATGTGCTACAGTACTGGATTTCGCAAATGCGAGTCTCGGAATACATTTGAAACATTTACAGCTGGTGGTGCCACGTGTTGATCGGGATCAACACTCTACTTTTGTCGATCCCGATTTTTCGCAGATCTGATCGACAGTTGTCTCACCGAGCCAGCCAGCCAACCTGCTCCTTTACATTTTGCAATGGGCGTTAAATTTATTCGACGTATGTCATGCGAGGATAAGCTTGCATTCTTCATTGAAAGCTGGACTCAAGGTTTGAAGTGCGTGACGTCGCTGCGATCACTGCCAGTGAACTAGTGACAGCTCGTTTGTAGCTTAGGAACAGGTAGCGCATTTGCACGAAAAGGGAAGGGAAAGAATGTAGAGAGCTGCTGGCTTTAGGGGGAAAAACTTTTAAACTTTTGTACCCCCCTCAAGTGTCTATTTGTCGTCTCCGTGCCCTCGGTGAGGGTCGATGGCGCAGAAACGAGCAGCTTGCCAACGGTGCCCGTCGTCTGTTGGGAAATGTGCTCAGAGACGAAGTTGGGTAAGAGAACTTCGGTGTGTCTTGAGTCTTTACTCTTTGGTCTGCCAGCCTACAATTAAAAAATTCATGTACCACACAACGAGAGAGCTGCGGAAGCATTTTGCACAGTGCTGCTGCACGTCAGTCACCGTCTTGGTGACCGGCTGCAGTAACGGAAAAGTCACCAGGACCCCTTACCTGTCTTGCCATCGATGTGGCATAAGGCCGACGTCTCGAATCGAACCATCTGACTCAGGTCCCCGCGACTCAGATGCTGGCCAGGCGATACGGATAACGGTGCTCGTCCTCGACTTCGCGCAGAATCTTTGGTCCCCACTACTACTATCTCTTTATTCAGGCACAGTTTGAATACGGGTAACGGTACATACCGTATTTTGACCCTGCGTCTGACGGTCAGAGAATAAATTAGTGTACAGCTGTGCTAATATTTGTGATGTTGGCTCGAATATCTCCGAAGAGCTAGCGACCGCTGGGACCCGAGAACGCTGATTGATATGCTCGTCGAGGAGTCTGCAAGGCGTTAGCGGAGTCATATCTAGAGACTTGATTTCGTGGAAAAGTATATTTCGGAAATACTGACAACAAACAATTTCTGTGGCCCGCGCTTTGCCTGCAAATTTATGTGTCGTCATAAGCATCCGAAAACAATCGTATGACACCTAGGTAAAATCCACATTAATATTGAATGTATGGCTCAATATTCGTCAGGATGGAGGACATCAGTGTCGGGTTGCAGCCGAGGGAAAAGCTTTGTAAAAAGTATGTCCAACCTTGATGAATAAGTGCTCCATATGTGACCTTCATCACGAGGATATTTCATCATGAGAAATTCCAACCTACTGTCTGAGTCACGGGGTTCGAGTGCATATAGGCTTGCCGTTTCTAGGTCATAATCATCAGCCACGGAACTGATCGTAGCACCAATGCAAAGTTTCTTCAACCCAGGGTACTTCTCGACGAATCTGACGATCCCGGGCAGTGAAACCCGCAGTTGCGTACACATGTACCCATTTGTCATGTTGAGGTACAACACCTCAAGATTGGGCCATGCTCCTCCGATTTCCTCTAGGTCATCCTCGCCAATACTGAAAAAGGACATCGTATCGATTTCCACAACCCGAAGGTGACTGAGGTAGAAGAGTGGCCGTATGGTATCAATGGTTATGGCTGTGTCAGTTGGGAGGTCATCGAAACAGGATTCGCGTAAATGTATTTGCTGCAGGTTCTTGAAAGCCTCGCGCGTATGGAGGGAGAGAAAAAACTCTTGAAGTAGGCTTGGATCGAATTCAACCTGGGATCGAAGTGACACCGAGGTGAGTTTATGAGGCCATAGACGTGTGAAGACTTCAACGTCTCGCCATTTTTTGATTTTCCAATCAACGCTGTCAAAGTTCTTAAAGAGAATTGGATCGTAGGATGAGTCAAGGATATCTTCAAGATCACTGCCAGTGGGAAGACGCGTCTTGATACTGGTAAATGATGAGAGTCCGCCCAGATGAGTCAGGGCATCGTTGGTTATGACTGGTACTTTGACTCTACGTAGCTTCTGCAAATTTTGGATGGCATATGAGACTGGCAGAGCTAAAGTCGCGTTCCAGTGGCGCGGTCGGGAGGAGAGGTAGCAACTCAAGCGGAAGTCGAAGCTTTCTAGAGATGGACAAGTTGTAGGCAATGACCGTAAGATCATATGCACCGAAATTCTGTGCCAAAATTCCAAGGTTGGCTTATATTTGCGGGAAGACACAAAGATATAAAGATGCTGTAGACGTGGGCCAAGTAAGGGGCGGATTAGGTGGATTTTGTGATGTCTGACATGCAAATCTCGTAGGTTTGGCATCAGGACCTTTGAAGAATATGCTAGGGTTTGTAGAAAGGATCGGACAGGGCGCGGCCACTTCAAACCAGGCATAACACATCGGACGCGATTTGCATAGCGACCAATAATGGCCAGCTGAGCTTCTGTTGGGATCTGTGCCATCATGAAATATGTGAATAATGTCTCTTGGAGAAAAGGAACTGACGATGGGGTAATCTTTTTCTTGCAGCCCTTGTCCTCGTGCCTCAATAATCCCAGCGCATCTCATAAGGGGTTCAAAGCCTATAAGAAACTCCCAGAGAGCATCCAATGCTTGCTCTGAGAACGAGCGACAAGTTAATGCAAGGGCGAATAAGGTTGGTCCCGAAGGTATGACATAGCTCCCTGACCACTCGCGGACGGCACGTTTGTCAACATTGGCGTTGATATAGCCTATGATGTTTGAGAGAATTTCAGAAACAAGGAGAGCGCGAGGCACTGTGCTGTTGACAGTGGAATGCATTTTTGAAGCTGTTCGAAGCGGAGAGGTGTTATGTTTTTGAAAAGGCGTTTCTGTCGCAAGGGTGTTTATTAAAATCAAAAAAGCGCGATGCGGAAAATCTACAAGAACAAGCAAGGAAAATGAATACCCATGGGGGATCGGAGTATCGGAGTATTTGAGTGTGTCGTAATGCATCTGGCGTAGATGAGTAGATATCCATGTTAGTAACGAACCACGTCCATCATGGGAGTGTACGAAGCCGTCTGGTGGGGTCATGGACTCATGGTAACTTCCACAAAGTATATAATTTGTTTGAAGGTCAATGGCACTAGATATGGGACTCGGAGCATCATGTAAGCGATTTGTGTCAGTGGCTCACCGACTCGGGCGCTCACGAGTCACGACAACTTTCATACAAGGGAGAGAACATACAGCTTTTCGTCATGTTATCATGGCAGGTGAGATCAAAAGTCCCAGTAGATCATATTTTTACTATAGTATTGTCACACAGTTGAGATATGTCATGTGCAGCGAAACGGTGGGACTTGCAATGATTAATAGTTGGAGGAGTGCAAACTGATGTCAAACGACGATCGCTTGCTCCAAGGTCATAAATCTCATCAATTAAACAGGAAAAGAACATTGGGGTATGTCGTACTGGTATCACGAGGAAAAGTTTCAAGGATGCACTCCTACAACAGCTAGGTCGTCTTCACCGCCCGCCAGAATGACGCATACCTGCACAGACACAAACGCATGATCAGCAATCTTTCGCAGCGAAATCTGAAATCAAAAACGTACATGTTGACACGGTCGAGTGGAACCTCCGGCCCCTTCCTGACCCCCAAAGCAGTGACGGTAAAACCTTTGCGCTCAAATCTGACAAAATAGCTACATCAGCCTTTACAGGGCCCAGTACATTCTAAAAAAACGCACACGTCGCAGTACCATGGCTTCCTAGCTGCAGAACGCCAGAGAACAAAACCGCCAGGTGAGAGCACACGATAAAACTGGTCAACTTCGTCATCGACGTCCTTGGATCCTGGTGAAAACCAGTCGAGGTGATCCATAATAACGGCTCGAGTGAGAGACCAAGAAGTCAATCCTCGTAGGACGCTGAAGAGTTTCATCAGACCAGTAACGCTTCATAATGCTAAGAGTGCTCACTTATATATCGAATCAGTATGCAATCTAAACGCATCGGTAGCTTTGCCGTTATCAGCTTTGAGAGCCTGAAATCCAGAGCGCGTCAGATATTCTGGGCAGGAGGATGGTGTGTAGTGCCCAAGAAGCGTCTGATAGTGTCTTGTAAGCGCAAGAGAAACTCAACAATCCTTAACTTACCAATGGGTAGAAGTATGCGCCATCCTTGAAGGAATACGTCGATGGTAAAGGGTTTAGGGTGTCCCTTACAAATTCATACATGGACCCTTCGTCCAGGACCATACGGCGCTGGTTGAGTGGCACTCCCAATGCGTTCCAGCAGAATATCGGGCTCTTGAGCAAGGCAATGACGACGGGGTTCAAAAGGACAGGTTTCAGCTTATCGCGCCAGATATGCTCTTGCTGAGCTATACTGCCTGCGTTGCACAAAGCTTCCACATCTTTCGATACTCCAGCGATTGAAAAGATGACTCTGGCGAGGCGCAGTGCCCAGCCGCTGTAGCCTTTCAAGTAGAAGGCTTTGAAGAAAGCATTATCGTTGATGTGCCAGAATTGATAGGCAATGGAAGAGAGGAAGGGAGCGATCTTGGAGTCGAGGAGCGCACGGAATTTGGGATGATGCCCATCGCCGAACATTGAAAAGAAGTCTTGATACTCAAGAGCTTGCACGGCTGCGAGTTTCAACTCTAGCAAATGGCCTTGACTGTATGGCGAAAAGTCAGTCGAGTCGCATGATGGAAGGTACCTTGGTCATACCAAGGGTTCATATCCACGCAATGAATCTTCAAGATAGATGTTAGCACATAGCTGACGATGCTTTATCGATCCACGTACTCTCTTGGGCTGCGCTGCTATAGCGTAATGCAAAGCATTGTCACCTGCTGATGTGATTACCAGCATCGAGTCTTCGGGACCAAGATTGAGGTACTTCATATCCACCTCAGGATCTTCCTACAATAGTGTTCAGCGTCCTATGGCGGGCGATTTCCACAGAAAACAACAGACCCATGTGAAAGAATATATGAATGTTCTAAACTCTTGGTGGATGGCCTGCTCATAGTATGGAAGCCTCCAAGGCTAGTCTGTGGTCAGTTTCATCGTGAATTTCATAAAGTGTGGGCTCACCTTTCCCAGATGATAGTGGAAGGAACTTAAAGGCGGTGTCACAGTGATAAGTGCATCTGCGTGAGAAACATGCGTATTCAGAGCAGGTTCCCCAATCTCAAGTGGTGGAATAGTTTCTGAGTCTTTGATAGTCGTGAAAGATGCCGGTGAACAATTGCCAAGCATGTTGCCTCCTTCGACTTCAAAGGCATGGCAGAAACGAGATACATCGCACGAAAGTGAGCGACCAAGCCAGATGTAGTAGGGACTAGGAAATATTAGTGAGGGCAATCGCAGATAACAGTTCGATAACACTGACATGCGGACGATGAATGGGATAACGAAGCGATTTCTGCCGTTGTAGGTCTTGACCTGCATAGTACATATTAACGTAATGGATGCTAAAAATATTTGGTAAACGTACCGTTCCGAACTTGTATTCCAGATAGTCTCGACGATGCGGTGACAATGAAATATGGTCGAAGTCAAACCAGATCTGCCAGAACCACCTACTAAGCCAACCGCATTCTTTGCTCGTGCCTCCGATGGCCTTCTCATGTAATGATGGCTGCTTGCCGGAAGTGTAAAAATCGACGACAGACAAAAGACCGTTCTCTGGGGAAAGAACGTAATCGATACGATCTAAAAGAGCATAGAAGTTGGGTATCTAAAACAAATCGTTAGTCCACTTCTTCCAGAAACCGATGATCCTGAAACTTACCATTGAGAGGGAATAGCTGAGTGTTACGAAGCTTACGCTTCCTTTCGGGTCACTCCGCGCCCATTCTGGAAGAGCAAATTCGGTTGCATCTTGACACAGTACTGTGATGTTTGTCCACCCCCGCTTAGCAAATCGCTCCCTGGCAACCTGGAGGAGAGGTTCACAGAGATCGATGAGATAGATAGCATCAAAGGAAGACACCGGAAAGTGCCTATCCATAAGCTCGACATTGTGACCTGACTGGCATTCAGGAGAGAATAATCAAGCTAGCAAGTAGGCGCGTACCTGTTCCTCCCCCTATATCAACCCAAATCAATTTCTGCGCGGGATTTTTGGCGCGCATGGTCCGGATATGACTGGCTGAAAGGTTGAGCATGGTGTTCCGGCCTCGTAGAAGACCACTTCGGGTTGCATCATAAACATCCGCCTGACCTTTATAAAACTGCGGATGTAATAGGTGATCTGTGAGATATGTATCAACACAATTTTACGGACATTGTCCAATCTTGTTCGCTGATCGCTTGCGTGAAGAGGGCGGATAAAACAATGCCAGATGAACTTGAGTTGCGGGCGAAGGGCGCTACCCAGGGCAAGGACAAATACTGTCAACGAGCAACCCAGTAAGATGAAGGCGGCGACGGTTGAAGATCCGGTCCAGTGTGTGATTGCTTCTCTGACATATCTGGCACATCGTCAGCTCAATGTTCAGAATACGTGCCAATCACTGACCTTTGTTCGATATAGACTATAAGGGTGCTGCCGATCAACAGGAAAGCAAGGTAGATCGTGGCCATTATCGTCACCAAATATTTGACTTATCATTTTCTTCTCCCTTTTAATGGCACGCGTGCTGAAGTGCGTGCCACTACTATATAGTACGAATGTGGGTTTGTCTGGAAGACTGAAATGGAAGAAACCAGGGGTAAACCAATGAGGGTGTCTTGCTTCCAAATCGTACGCACGAGGTTATGGACACGACTAGCGCGCGTCAACGAACGTGCATTTGCGATTAACGCGCAGAGATAACGGTCGCAGTCCAGGATTTGCGGGAGATACGCCAAAGAATCAGTTCATGAACGTGAATTGACACCTTGGCACATAGTGAGTGGGATGAACGTTGGGTCAGTGTTGAGCGAACGTTCAACAATCGAACTCTTGTCGACCGTCCACTAGTCTGCGCCGCTGACATGATCGACCACTGGCACAACAAACTCGTGGGCATGCATGAAAGCTGCAGCGCGATCAATGCCTAAGCATGCATAAGGAAATGCCCCGCGAGAACGTCCATGGGCGTACATGAAAGATGGCATATATGTACTACTATTCGTATGAGTCCCACCTTGTCCAGAAACGAAGCGGTATCGAATCAAAATTTGCTAAGAGCCGTACCATCATGAAGCACTGTAGCCTGAACTGCGGAGGCTACTGTGTGCTTGATGGCAAGTTGATGATGGGCCGCCGACTCGCCGTGACCTAAAACACTACAACCACAGCCCTCATGCAACCGATAGGCAGGTCGAGTCTCATGAAAACATGTCTGGGTATGTTTCACAGCTGCGCAATACCATGATTGCATACGCATTCCAGAACATTATTTTTGGGTGCAAGCGCAAGTGGATCATGCTAGGATAGCAGGAGTTTGAGAATAGTACTTGTCGAAGACACGTGCGAACTTGTTGGTGGCTGTGTATCATAATTTGCTGTCTGCCAGTGGCAGTTCGACGATCATCATGTACTGGCACACCTGGCACACCACTGCGACAGTTACATAGGCCCCAAATTGGCTCCGAACGCTTTGATGGGCCGATGTCAAGCAACCTGGCCTTGGTATCTCATATGCAAATTCGAGCACTTTCGGTTTGAAGTCAGTTTATCACTCAAACGTGAATCATCATATGCATAATGCAAGAGTCACTCTGTTCGCCTCTACTCGAAGCACGCATTTGCAACTCCTTGGCCTCGAAGTCTGATTATGGTGTGTCTGCCATAGCATTAAGCCACATCTGCAGAACCATCGATATATATGATTCATGCGCTTGATGTTTCGCAGTACCAGTGCCAACAACAAGCAAACTTGCCTAGTTTGCCAAGGTACCCGCCAACGGAGACTGGCACCGAGCAATGACATTGCGGGGCCAGGCGGGCTAAATACTCTCCAGTGAACTTCTGAATCCTGATTAAACCATGTTCACCACACTGCACTGGCCATTCCCAGGTCTCTGACAGCTTGACCTGCGGATTTACAGGCCCAGAGCTCGTAAGCTTCGATTTCTCAGGATACTGTGGTAATTTGGTAGCTGTCGAGCGTCGGCCGCAGTTACTGGACACGTGATGGACCCCAGGCTGTTACACTTGACTAACGCTCATTCCTCGTACAGGTTTTTACTACTTTATTGCCCAGATTTCTGTGTGCGTGCGCGTTGCAAAACTTATCTTCCTGTATTTTATACTAATAAACAGCGAACAGAAGCACTCGTCGTCTTCGTCCACCTGCGGGCTTATGCTTCATCCCCCCGCGTTCCTGCCAGTTCTCGCGTGACTTGATTGCGGTATCATAACATGGCAGACGATGTTGAAGAGCGTCGAGCGGCCTTGAAGAGATGTCCTCCCGGCCATTCTGATCGATCGTCATCTCTCGACAACCTCGCCTGCAGCCTTAGAGACAGATTCATGCGACGGGGTGACCCATCTGACCTTGATGAGTCCATCGAGCTCTATCGGGCTGCACTACTCCTTCGTCCCCCCGGTCATTCTGATCGATCAGACTCTCTCAGCAACCTCGCTGTCAGCCTTAGAGACAGATTCATGCAGCGGGGTGACCCGTCTGACCTTGATGAGTCCATCGAGCTCCATCGGGCTGCAGTGCTCCTTCATCCCCCTGGTCATTCTGATCAATCTTTGTCTCTCAACAACCTCGCTGTCGGCCTTAGAGCCAGATTCACGTAGCGGGGTGACCCGTATGACCTTGATGAGTCCATCGAGCTCCATCGGGCTGCGCTACTCCTTCGTCCCCCCGGTCATTCTGACCGATCCCAGTCTCTCCACAATCTCGCCGCCAGCCTTGCAGGCAGATTCACGCAGCGGGGCATCCCATCTGACCTCGATGAAACATTTAGTTTGTTCTCACAACTCTCCTAAATATCTCATGCAGTCTCTCGTAAGGATCTCGCTGCCGCCAAGTCATGGGTCACCACTGCTGAGGAGACAAATCGTGGTTCTGCATTGGTTGCATATCAAACTGCATTGAAATTCCTGGATCAACATGTCGGTCTTTTGTCATCTTCATCACGTCATTTCGATGTCGTGAGCATGGCCACGGCTTCGCTTGCTGTGGATGCTTTTTCGTGTAGCATTCGTAATGGCGCGCCGGCAACTGCCGTCGAACTAGTGGAGCAAGGCCGTGCAGTATTCTGGACCCAATTGACACGCTTCCGCACAACACTTGATGAGCTTTCTGCAGCTCATCACGCCGGCGCAGCCTTGGCAGAAGAATTCAAGCAGCTTAGCTTTCGCCTTCGCAACGCATTTGATCAGTCTACTGAAGACCAGTCTCCGCAGATTCGCCAAGTGACCATAGAATGGGATGACGTAGTTTCACGCATCCGCATGCTTCCTGACTTTTCTCGGTTTCTCCTGCCTCCCCTTTTCTCTGACCTACAGAAAGCAGCTGAAGAAGGTCCTGTCATCATTGTCAATGCTAGTCAGTACAGCTGCGATGCCTTGATTGTCCTAAGTGACCGAGATCCTGTTCACGTTCCAATCGATATCACGCAGACTGAAGTTTCTGATTTGTCCAAGAAATTTCAGTCCCTTTCGAAGGAATTCGGTTCTTTTGACACCCAACACAAGCTTGTCAGGATCCTCCGGAAACTTTGGCATGACATCGTTGGCCCGGTAGTACAAGCCCTTGGGGCATCAAACGTTCACCCCGGCTCGCGCATATGGTGGTGTCCCACTACTGAGTTCACACTGCTTCCTCTACATGCAGCAGGACCCTACGAGAAGAAGAGAGACAGTTTGCCTCACATCTACATATCCTCGTACACCCCCACTTTGGCGACACTTGTTCGTGCGAGGCAGCAGGTTTCTCGAGATGCGTCCCCGCAATATTTTGTTGCCATTGGTCAAGGGAACCCGGATGGAAGGAAGCCGCTCCAATGTGTCGCTCCCGAGCTAGCGGTTGTCGCCCAGCGTCTCACGCCCATCGTGTCATCCTTCACGTCGCTTGAGGACAGCGACGCAACAGTCAAAGCTGCAGTCGATGTACTAAACCATAACCAGTGGCTTCACCTGGCCTGCCACGGAATGCCGAATCGAAAACAACCATTTAAATCTTCCTTCGCGATGCGTGATGGGCCGTTGATGATCAAAGACATTATCCGGTCCGACTGGCAGAACCCGGAGTTTGCATTCTTATCGGCTTGCCACACTACTGTAGGCGATGAGAAGAGTCCTGACGAGTCGATCCATCTCGCTGCAGCCATGCAATTCTCCGGATTTCGCAGTGTAATTGGTTCTATGTGGTCCGTCGACGACGAGGTTGCATAGGAGGTTGTGTCTGGGTTTTACGGCAACCTGGTGGATGGCTCTGGGAGATTGGATTGCACGCGCGCTGCGATGGCGTTGCACAAGGCTGTAAAGAAATTGCGGCGCAATAATGTTCCACTGGAACAGCAGATTGTATTTGTTCACATAGGTGTCTAGTTTGAGGTACGTTCGCCACATTATTGCATTTGATGTGACTCTGATTGCTTTCATTCATTCCTTCGCTCTCCTACCTTGTTCTCAGTTGTTTAGTAAATCATGCCTGCCCGATATATTTTCTGTTTATTTCCTATGTATTGTTGTACGTCAATCACGCCTGTAAGACGATACAAGCCCGCTATGCTTACCTGCACTTTACGTCGATTTCCGCAAAACATGGCCCGTGAAACAACTGCCGATGATGATACACATAAGCTGGTACTATGCAACTTAATTAATTAGGGTCACCTACTCAATTCGATGAGTCGACGCACCAAATTATGGAGACCACCGTCTTTAGCAGCACAACTCAGCATGACAAGTGCGTTGATACCCTGACAACGACGCTACGAAAAATACGTTCCGAAGGCTTTTTCCGGATCGTAGCAAGTTGGGACGATCAAGAAGTTGACGCAACTTGGAGCGACTTTGTGCTCATAGTACCAAGCGTCGCTCATCGTACAATTATTTGTCACGAGTCCTGAGTAGCTTTCCTGATGCGAGGAGTCTGTCTGATTGTCCGACTCCAACTAATAACACGAACACTCAAGAGACAATGCATGAACTTGGGTTGATATTGAATTTGATCAGGGGTTCGACGTGAATGGCAATCACGTGTGGCAGTAGTGCCACGGCGGCGGCAGTATGCACGACGCAACTTGCTTGTATGTCATGATGTCAGCCACATACAAGCAAAGGCTGAGAGGATGGCTCAGTTATGCATTTGCTAGGTGTGTAGTACTCATACTCTCCCCAATAACTTTCTGAAGCCATAGCAAGCGAGGCTTTTGTGGTAGTTTCCCTCACACTCTTCCTACCAATTTGTCTAGAGCAATTTGCCCGTGACAATGGGTTCTTGCAACCAGAGAAGACTCAATCATGCTCTTCGCTTTCGGGTATTGCGCCAGAAAACGCAGATGTCAGATGTGCAGTGAAGATCGGTTGGCTGTGGATAGATACTGCCAGTTTCAGGTGCGTCTAATTGATTCTAACTAGCGCTAGTGCGGATGTCATAACACACTCAGTCTTTATGTCTACTCGATATCCGTCGCCTTGCAAGCAATCACGGTGATCTCAATGGGGAGTATAGCCGACCGTTGTATGTTCCACAGTTTGGTTCTGGTACTAGTCTTCATTGTTGGTCGCAGCATCGTACAGAAAGCCCCTTCTCCTCACCTTCGCCGCAATAGGCGCATTCTCCGCGAGCCTTTTTCTCCCGCTATCGTCGACATCTCCATTATGGATGGTTTCTGCGCTATTTGCAATTTTGGCCAACGTTGGCTTTGGTGCCTCCGTGGTAGCTATGAACGCGTACCTGCCGTCATTGGCGAAAGATTCCCCAGAAGTAGTTCGAGCTTACTCTGAACTGACAAGTTCGTCTGAAAACAGGGATGGGAATGCTGCTCTCGCTACAAGCGTTGATCTTGAATTAGAGTCCTCTTCTGAAGAAGCGTCAGATCCTCTTCTTGGGCATCCAGTCCATCCGGGCACTTCTCAAGCAACTTACACTGCCGCATTATCGAGAGCCACCTCGCGAATATCATCCTTGGGAATTGCTTCGGGTTATGGCGCTGGAATAATCCTTCTCTTGGTTGCACTCATACCTGTCACTCGCCTGCATGGGTCTACTTTCTCGTTACGTCTCGCAATTGGCCTCAGCGGCATATGGTGGGCATTGTTCTCGATACCTGCTGCTCTCTGGCTCCCAAACGCAAGCAACATTGATGAATCAGAATCCGGTTCTATCAAGTCAGACGACGATTGGACCTTCGGTTCGGAGATTGCGGCTGCATGGAAACGATTGGGAGTTATGCTTCGCTGGCGCGAGATAAAGCGTCTTCAAAATACCTTCAGATACCTCGCTGCTTGGTTCCTTCTCTCCGATGGTCTGTCTGTTATCCCACCAATCAAGTTCTCCACTTAATTTGACTGCTCAACAGGTTTCACTACTATAACATCGACCGCGATCCTGTTTGGGAAAACAACTCTGCACATGCAAGCTTCTTCTCTCGTCCTCATCGGCGCTATCACACCATTCTCAGGAATCATTGGCTCTCTAGTATCCCCCATCCTCCAACGTAAATTTATGTGGTCGAATCTTCACGTCCTAGTCCTTCTCGTGATGATGGTCTCGCTGATTCCGGCATACGGGTGCTTGGGATTCTTGCCCATCTTCAAGGGAACTGCGCGATTTGGTGGACTGACGACACAGGGAGAAATGTTTGGTCTTGCAGTATATTTTGGTCCGTGCACTTCGCCTCGATCACGAGCATTGACCGACTGGTATCACTATCACAGGTTTTGCGTACGGTGCGTTTCAGAGCTATGCTAGAGCTTTCTATGCGGAGCTATTACCCCCTGGGGAAGAAGCTCGATGGTACGTGTCTTTCATAGGTGTGGCGCGTAGAATATTGACACATGCTCCAGGTACGGTCTTTTCTCGATAACAGACAAGGTTAGTAAATAGATTCAAGTATTTTCTTCACTGACCACCATTTCTGCATACAGTCAAGCTCTTTTGTTGGTCCGCTCATCGTCGGCCTTATAGCGGATAGCACGGGGAACATCCGCTACGCATTCTTTTTCCTTGTATTTATGGTGTGGGCAGCAGTGCCTGTACTCCTTAGCGTTGATGTCGACAAGGGAAGGCAAGATGCAAAGGATTATATTTCGCGAAGAACCCTAGTTGGGGAATGATACTTCCGTACTCAATCATCAGTGAACTGGTGAATGTATGAGAATGACATATATAACAATACATAGTATATAATTACTAAAATCTGCATAAATCTGCTATCGATCATCACATCATCATTTTTGACCTTGTCTAGGAAAGAAGAGTTCTAAATTTCGTACACCGAGCTTGCGATTGGTAAACGACACTCACTCATCACTCAAGGTCAGATTCGACGGGGAAGTAGAGCAAAGCTAATGGTTCAACTAGACGGATCGCAAGCGCCATGTCAGAATTAAGTTTCGCGATGTCGAATACAAGCATGAAAGTCTGGATCTTCCTAAGGACAGTAACGCTGTTCAAAATGAGCAAGAACTGACTCCACGAATCAAGCTCGCCACATCAGCAGTAGGGCGCCCACTGTTAAATCCCAACATATCTCTCTGGAAGGCCAAATTTCCCTCACTTAAAGGAGAATTTTCCATGCGAGACTGAAGGCCAGTATCTTGCGGGCAAGGATTATATTTTCAGCCGCGCGCACAACTAAAAAATCATTCCGCGCTTCAACTTGATAGGCTATCTTGTTGATACATCTAATTATTGTCAGCTATATATGAATTGGGAATGCGTGTGAAGAAGCTATACCTTGTTGGAATCCGAATCATCCGAAGGAGCAGAGGAGAGCTAGGCGAGCGCAACCCGAGGCACGGCGAGAGGAGACAACGAGTTCTGACATCGGCCGAAAGATATGTTTCACTTTTATTTCGCATTCCTATTCTACCCGCTCCAAAGTGAGCCTTTATATACTGAGTACATACGTTGAAGCATCTCAGTCCGCATCACGGAACTGAGATGTAAGTAGCTACACTCCTGCACCATGTAAAACGCTAACGCTTCGCTAGTGATCTTACCTAGGTACTTGAATATACCATGAGTCCGCATCACGGAACTGAGATTGATCTTACCTAGCGTCCCGCTCCCCTTCCCGCTCATTTGTATTCACGTCAGGTTATGAGCCCTGACTCGACCATGGACTCATCACTCCCCAGCACCAACTCTAGTCTCTTTAACGTCCCGAAGCTTGCCGAAGATGGCTCGAACTGGATAACCTATAAGGAAAGGACGTTAACAGCAATAGGTGCCCGAGGGCTTATGAGATATACCGACGGTCGAGCAATAGAGCCAATCCCCTTCGATGTCGACTCGAACACGAAGGCCCCTAAGAAGAAGGATGGTACACCGCCCACGCAGATGGAGATCGATGAACTCGATAAGAGAATCGACGAGTACCAGCAGAAGAACTCACTCGTTAAGCAACAAATATTCAGCACGATCACAGATCGGCTATTGTTGCGGGTTCAGAAGCTGGAGACTGCCTCGGAAATCTGGAAAGAAATCTGCCAGATTCACGAAGGTAAAATGGAGCTCGTCCAGATTGATCTGAGACGAAGACTTCAGGAGACCAGATGTGACGAGGGAGGAGATGTAAAAGCTCACTTTGGAGAGCTTCTTCGCTTGCGCGAATCCCTAGCTGGTATGGGTGCGACAGTAGTCGACACTGATTTCCATGCTATCATCCTCGGATCACTCCCTGAGTCGTACCGCCCGCTCCTATCGTCCATTAGTGCAGCGGCCAAGATAACAAGAAGTCCCCTTACCCCCTACGAGCTCATCAGCATCATTAGCGAAGAGTATGAACACAGACAGCTCACAGATCGCCGACCTAACAAGAAGGGAGGTAACGCTGCACTCTCCGCGAAAGCTGGCCAAGGCAGGAACCGTTCGTCAAACTCCTCCACACCACCTAACCCCGATATCACTTGTTTCAACTGCGATCGAAAGGGCCATTACAAAACGGATTGTTGGCGACCAGGTGGGGGAAAGGAGGGCCAGGGCCCGAACCAGCAGAAGAGACGAGCTGGACGAGGGCAGAAGCAAGCAGCAAACTCAGCTGCTGCAGCGTCTGAGTCACAAGACCAATACGCCTTCGTTACGTCAGACTTAGCGAATGTCGCAGAGAATCTAGACGTACCTGCAGACAGACGAAGCGCCATTATGGACTCAGGCGCCACGTCTCACTTTTGCCCAGACCGCTCGAAGTTCACCAATTTCGTTGACATTGCACCCCAGGACGTGCATACTGCCGATGGTTCCACCCTCAGCGCCATAGGACGTGGAGATGTTAAGGTCGACTTACCACTTGGGGACCGACGGACCTCTGTCGTCCTCAAGAACGCACTATATGCGCCCACAATGGCCTTTACCTTGATATCGACAAATCGAATAACTGCCGCTGGCATGGCCGTCTTGTTTGAGGGTCGTATGTGCAAGATACTGTCGAAAGGCCCTGAACGGAAGGTTATTGCCGAGATCCCTCAAGTTGAGGGACTCTACAGCGTATGTAGTCAGCGGCGGCACCACGCGCATCTAGCCAAGTCGAAACTTACCGTAAATGAGGCCCATCGCGCCCTAGGCCACGTTTCTCAGGCAGCCGTACTCGATGCCGTGAAGAAAGGCATTGTGGAGGGAGTCACCCTGGACATGTCATCCCAGCCGGAGTTCTGTGACGTCTGCGTCAAAGCCAAGTCAGCTCGCAAGCCATTTCCAGAGGAGACGAAGAACCGCGCACTTAGCTATGGAGAGCTGGTCCACACGGACCTCTGGGGCCCCGCTCAAACGTCTACCATTGGGGGATGCCACTATTACATCAGCTTCACTGATGATTTTAGTAGGCAGACGCAACTTCACTTCTTGAAGGCGAAGAGCGAAGCCCTCGCAGCTTTCAAGCTATACGAGGCCTGGCTTGCCCGCCAAAGTCCAGGTGTACGCCTTTGCAAGGTCCGATCCGATAGAGGGGGCGAGTATCTGAGTGAGGAGTTCGATAAGTATCTGGCTCAGCAGGGCATAGAACGACAACTCACCGTCCATCACTCCCCACAGCAGAACGGGGTAGCCGAAAGGCTTAACCGAACGCTGGTGGAACACGCCAGAGCCATGCTCCTCGCCAAGGATCTGCCCAAGTTTCTGTGGGCCGAGGCAGTGAACTATGCAACCTGGCTAAAGAACCGCCTACCTTCGAGGGCCACCCCAGGGACGACGCCATTTGAGCTGGTTCATGGGACCAAGCCGAACCTTGCCAACGCGCGTGAGTTTGGTTGCCGGCTGTATGTCCACTTGCAGGATGCAGGGAAGTTGGAGTCCAGAGCGGAGGAAGCTGTGTTTGTTGGCATAGACACCGAAAGCAAGGCTTATCGGGTCTACTGGCCATCCAAACGTCGAGTGTCGGTGGAGCGTAACGTGACGTTCGCTCCATCAGAGGTTGTGGTGGCAGAGGATGTGCTGAACGAGGGGGAGTCTGGCGCTACTAACGATAAAACTGATGTTAGCGCACAAGACGGTACCACCAACGCACCTGTCATTCAGCCCACCTTGCCACAACCCCCAACAACGACTTCTCCACCCTCAGCCCCACCACCTGAACCAAGGCAGACCCGCACTAGACCACCCCCTGGCTACTATGCCGCCCTGAACAACGGCGAGAGCGCGAACATTGCTGTGGGCAATGAGTTCGATTTCGGAGACGAAGAAGCACTTACCCGATGGCAAGAGCAGGCCATGGCTGCCGCAGTAGCAGAGCCCACGCTGAGTCAGGCATTGAGTGGGCCAGATGCCGTAGAATGGCAAGAGGCAATTGACTACGAGATTAGTCAGCTGGAGAAACTCGGGACTTGGGAAGTAGTCAACGCACCGTCATCTGCTAACATTATCCCTTGCCATTTCGTCCTTGCCACGAAGCGTGGTCCTGACGGCCAAAAGTTGAAGCTCCGAGCTAGACTAGTTGCCAATGGGCAGCATCAGCAACACGGCCTCGACTTCTTTGAAACGTTCGCACCTACCTCGAACATGTCGACAATCCGAACGGTTCTCGCTATGGCCGCACAGGACGATTGGGAGATCCACCAGGTGGATATAAAGAGTGCGTACCTTTATGCAGCGCTTAAAGAGGACATTTATATGCGCGCGCCTCCCGGATACCTAAAGGCAGGACAGGAGAGGATGGTGCTGAAGCTTAAGAGAAGCTTACCGGGTCTGAAACAAGCTGGATTTGAGTGGTCAGAGGAGCTGGCAGGGGTATTCGCGAAGTTGGGTTTTACACGCTCACAGATTGACCAAGCCGTCTACTTCAAACGTTCGAAGGACGAGCATACCGTCATAACAGTCTCCGTCGACGATATGGCAGTCACTTCCAAGCATCTTCGCCATATCACTCAGTTCAAGGATGAGCTGCGCCAGCACTTCGAAATCACAGACCTCGGTGAGCTCAACTGGCTCCTCGGACTCAAAGTCCAACGTGATCGCACTGCCCGCACCATCACTCTGTCTCAACGAGCCTATGTCGACACCGTACTCGAGCGTTTTGGCCTTACAGACGCCAAAAGTGCCCAGACACCCATGGACTCCACGGCACAATTGTCTGATGCTCACTCACCCGCAACTCATGCCCAGCACGAGGCTATGCAGAACGTCCCTTACCAGCGCGCAATCGGCTCACTAATGTACGCAGCAACGAGCACCAGACCAGATATCTCATTCCCCGTCGCTACTCTCTCCCAATTCATGAGGAACCCAGGTCAGGCGCATTGGGAGGCCAGCAAGCGCGTGATGCGCTACCTGAAGGGAACGGCAGACTTAGAGCTCACCCTCGGCAACACTGACGCTGGACTAGAAGCGTACGTTGACGCAGACTGGGCGTCGCAACCCCACCGTCATTCTATGTCCGGTTATGTCGTCTTGCTCAATGGAGGACCAGTTGCTTGGAGTGCCCGCAAACAACCACTCATCGCACTCTCTACAGCAGAAGCCGAGTATATTGCCCTGACTACAGTCGCACGCGAGCTACTATACCTACAGCTGCTCATCGAAGAGCTGTACACTGAACTACCCCTTCCTACCCCCATCTATTGCGACAACCAAGCCGCCATCGCCCTTGCATCCAAGCCGAAGTTCCAGGCACGTACGAAGCACATCGACATTCGTTTCCACTTCGTTCGTCAGCACGTCAAAGACGGCACGTTCAAGTTACTGTACTGCCCTACAGACGACAATGTCGCAGACGCATTCACCAAGGCCCTCCCGCGTCCTCGCCTGCAGAAGCTGAGAGCTTCAATGGCTCTGGGTTACGCTCGAGGGGGAGTGTTGGAATCCGAATCATCCGAAGGAGCAGAGGAGAGCTAGGCGAGCGCAACCCGAGGCACGGCGAGAGGAGACAACGAGTTCTGACATCGGCCGAAAGATATGTTTCACTTTTATTTCGCATTCCTATTCTACCCGCTCCAAAGTGAGCCTTTATATACTGAGTACATACGTTGAAGCATCTCAGTCCGCATCACGGAACTGAGATGTAAGTAGCTACACTCCCGCACCATGTAAAACGCTAACGCTTCGCTAGTGATCTTACCTAGGTACTTGAATATACCATGAGTCCGCATCACGGAACTGAGATTGATCTTACCTAGCGTCCCGCTCCCCTTCCCGCTCATTTGTATTCACGTCAACTGTTTAGGAAAATTTTTGGACGGAGCCAACGTAACGACATCAGCGATGCGGCAAAGGCCAGCATGTCCGTCAATGCTCTTGCAAGGCAGAGGGCACAGCGCGATGATGCGGCTTTTGACTCAGCCTAGATCTCTCGCGTACTTTGCTATCATTGCCATACTTATGTCCGGCTTGATTTTAATTGTCTTAATTGTTTACTGCGGATAAATGAATAATATTTGGCTACGCGAACATACGCGCTTGTGTTATCTAGGTTGAATGTGCAGCGCAACCATGAACAGGTTCATATTCTTAAGCCTTCGCACCAACAGCACGATTTAAGTTCCAGATGGTGAACAGGCTTACTTGTGTTAGTTGGGCTGAATCTGGGAAGTGCAGCGCAACTATGCACACCTTCGTCATCTCGAGCATTCGCGCCAACAGCGTGATTCAAGCTTCAGTTCCTGAATTGGTGTACTTGTGTTGTTTAGGCTGGATTCAGGGAGTACAGCGCAGATATGAGCACCTCTGTAAGGCCAAATATTCACGCTTATTGTGTGATTCAAGCAGCAGTTCATGAATTTGCGTGTTTAATACGAATAAGCTCGATCTAGGGAGTGTAGGGCAACTATGAACATAACTGAATGCTGTACACAGCTACGACAGGACCACGATGCATGGCACAATACATACCACGGCAATAGAACGGTAAGCTGGGTACCGGAGTTGATACATAACCTCCACTACTGAATTTGAAGTTAAGGTACATTGCTACCACGATGCAGGGTTCGCGCCTAACTCTAGCTTATTGGGACGCAGTCGTAAGTGGTATACCATTGCCAGCCATTAGTGATTCAGAGAACACCGACTTGAGACTCAAGCATGACACAAATTGATTGTCGCTTGCCTGTCAAAACAAAACCCAGCTGCTGCGCAAAGGTATGACGTGAATACAAATGAGCGGGAAGGGGAGCGGGACGCTAGGTAAGATCAATCTCAGTTCCGTGATGCGGACTCATGGTATATTCAAGTACCTAGGTAAGATCACTAGCGAAGCGTTAGCGTTTTACATGGTGCGGGAGTGTAGCTACTTACATCTCAGTTCCGTGATGCGGACTGAGATGCTTCAACGTATGTACTCAGTATATAAAGGCTCACTTTGGAGCGGGTAGAATAGGAATGCGAAATAAAAGTGAAACATATCTTTCGGCCGATGTCAGAACTCGTTGTCTCCTCTCGCCGTGCCTCGGGTTGCGCTCGCCTAGCTCTCCTCTGCTCCTTCGGATGATTCGGATTCCAACACTCCCCCTCGAGCGTAACCCAGAGCCATTGAAGCTCTCAGCTTCTGCAGGCGAGGACGCGGGAGGGCCTTGGTGAATGCGTCTGCGACATTGTCGTCTGTAGGGCAGTACAGTAACTTGAACGTGCCGTCTTTGACGTGCTGACGAACGAAGTGGAAACGAATGTCGATGTGCTTCGTACGTGCCTGGAACTTCGGCTTGGATGCAAGGGCGATGGCGGCTTGGTTGTCGCAATAGATGGGGGTAGGAAGGGGTAGTTCAGTGTACAGCTCTTCGATGAGCAGCTGTAGGTATAGTAGCTCGCGTGCGACTGTAGTCAGGGCAATATACTCGGCTTCTGCTGTAGAGAGTGCGATGAGTGGTTGTTTGCGGGCACTCCAAGCAACTGGTCCTCCATTGAGCAAGACGACATAACCGGACATAGAATGACGGTGGGGTTGCGACGCCCAGTCTGCGTCAACGTACGCTTCTAGTCCAGCGTCAGTGTTGCCGAGGGTGAGCTCTAAGTCTGCCGTTCCCTTCAGGTAGCGCATCACGCGCTTGCTGGCCTCCCAATGCGCCTGACCTGGGTTCCTCATGAATTGGGAGAGAGTAGCGACGGGGAATGAGATATCTGGTCTGGTGCTCGTTGCTGCGTACATTAGTGAGCCGATTGCGCGCTGGTAAGGGACGTTCTGCATAGCCTCGTGCTGGGCATGAGTTGCGGGTGAGTGAGCATCAGACAATTGTGCCGTGGAGTCCATGGGTGTCTGGGCACTTTTGGCGTCTGTAAGGCCAAAACGCTCGAGTACGGTGTCGACATAGGCTCGTTGAGACAGAGTGATGGTGCGGGCAGTGCGATCACGTTGGACTTTGAGTCCGAGGAGCCAGTTGAGCTCACCGAGGTCTGTGATTTCGAAGTGCTGGCGCAGCTCATCCTTGAACTGAGTGATATGGCGAAGATGCTTGGAAGTGACTGCCATATCGTCGACGGAGACTGTTATGACGGTATGCTCGTCCTTCGAACGTTTGAAGTAGACGGCTTGGTCAATCTGTGAGCGTGTAAAACCCAACTTCGCGAATACCCCTGCCAGCTCCTCTGACCACTCAAATCCAGCTTGTTTCAGACCCGGTAAGCTTCTCTTAAGCTTCAGCACCATCCTCTCCTGTCCTGCCTTTAGGTATCCGGGAGGCGCGCGCATATAAATGTCCTCTTTAAGCGCTGCATAAAGGTACGCACTCTTTATATCCACCTGGTGGATCTCCCAATCGTCCTGTGCGGCCATAGCGAGAACCGTTCGGATTGTCGACATGTTCGAGGTAGGTGCGAACGTTTCAAAGAAGTCGAGGCCGTGTTGCTGATGCTGCCCATTGGCAACTAGTCTAGCTCGGAGCTTCAACTTTTGGCCGTCAGGACCACGCTTCGTGGCAAGGACGAAATGGCAAGGGATAATGTTAGCAGATGACGGTGCGTTGACTACTTCCCAAGTCCCGAGTTTCTCCAGCTGACTAATCTCGTAGTCAATTGCCTCTTGCCATTCTACGGCATCTGGCCCACTCAATGCCTGACTCAGCGTGGGCTCTGCTACTGCGGCAGCCATGGCCTGCTCTTGCCATCGGGTAAGTGCTTCTTCGTCTCCGAAATCGAACTCATTGCCCACAGCAATGTTCGCGCTCTCGCCGTTGTTCAGGGCGGCATAGTAGCCAGGGGGTGGTCTAGTGCGGGTCTGCCTTGGTTCAGGTGGTGGGGCTGAGGGTGGAGAAGTCGTTGTTGGGGGTTGTGGCAAGGTGGGCTGAATGACAGGTGCGTTGGTGGTACCGTCTTGTGCGCTAACATCAGTTTTATCGTTAGTAGCGCCAGACTCCCCCTCGTTCAGCACATCCTCTGCCACCACAACCTCTGATGGAGCGAACGTCACGTTACGCTCCACCGACACTCGACGTTTGGATGGCCAGTAGACCCGATAAGCCTTGCTTTCGGTGTCTATGCCAACAAACACAGCTTCCTCCGCTCTGGACTCCAACTTCCCTGCATCCTGCAAGTGGACATACAGCCGGCAACCAAACTCACGCGCGTTGGCAAGGTTCGGCTTGGTCCCATGAACCAGCTCAAATGGCGTCGTCCCTGGGGTGGCCCTCGAAGGTAGGCGGTTCTTTAGCCAGGTTGCATAGTTCACTGCCTCGGCCCACAGAAACTTGGGCAGATCCTTGGCGAGGAGCATGGCTCTGGCGTGTTCCACCAGCGTTCGGTTAAGCCTTTCGGCTACCCCGTTCTGCTGTGGGGAGTGATGGACGGTGAGTTGTCGTTCTATGCCCTGCTGAGCCAGATACTTATCGAACTCCTCACTCAGATACTCGCCCCCTCTATCGGATCGGACCTTGCAAAGGCGTACACCTGGACTTTGGCGGGCAAGCCAGGCCTCGTATAGCTTGAAAGCTGCGAGGGCTTCGCTCTTCGCCTTCAAGAAGTGAAGTTGCGTCTGCCTACTAAAATCATCAGTGAAGCTGATGTAATAGTGGCATCCCCCAATGGTAGACGTTTGAGCGGGGCCCCAGAGGTCCGTGTGGACCAGCTCTCCATAGCTAAGTGCGCGGTTCTTCGTCTCCTCTGGAAATGGCTTGCGAGCTGACTTGGCTTTGACGCAGACGTCACAGAACTCCGGCTGGGATGACATGTCCAGGGTGACTCCCTCCACAATGCCTTTCTTCACGGCATCGAGTACGGCTGCCTGAGAAACGTGGCCTAGGGCGCGATGGGCCTCATTTACGGTAAGTTTCGACTTGGCTAGATGCGCGTGGTGCCGCCGCTGACTACATACGCTGTAGAGTCCCTCAACTTGAGGGATCTCGGCAATAACCTTCCGTTCAGGGCCTTTCGACAGTATCTTGCACATACGACCCTCAAACAAGACGGCCATGCCAGCGGCAGTTATTCGATTTGTCGATATCAAGGTAAAGGCCATTGTGGGCGCATATAGTGCGTTCTTGAGGACGACAGAGGTCCGTCGGTCCCCAAGTGGTAAGTCGACCTTAACATCTCCACGTCCTATGGCGCTGAGGGTGGAACCATCGGCAGTATGCACGTCCTGGGGTGCAATGTCAACGAAATTGGTGAACTTCGAGCGGTCTGGGCAAAAGTGAGACGTGGCGCCTGAGTCCATAATGGCGCTTCGTCTGTCTGCAGGTACGTCTAGATTCTCTGCGACATTCGCTAAGTCTGACGTAACGAAGGCGTATTGGTCTTGTGACTCAGACGCTGCAGCAGCTGAGTTTGCTGCTTGCTTCTGCCCTCGTCCAGCTCGTCTCTTCTGCTGGTTCGGGCCCTGGCCCTCCTTTCCCCCACCTGGTCGCCAACAATCCGTTTTGTAATGGCCCTTTCGATCGCAGTTGAAACAAGTGATATCGGGGTTAGGTGGTGTGGAGGAGTTTGACGAACGGTTCCTGCCTTGGCCAGCTTTCGCGGAGAGTGCAGCGTTACCTCCCTTCTTGTTAGGTCGGCGATCTGTGAGCTGTCTGTGTTCATACTCTTCGCTAATGATGCTGATGAGCTCGTAGGGGGTAAGGGGACTTCTTGTTATCTTGGCCGCTGCACTAATGGACGATAGGAGCGGGCGGTACGACTCAGGGAGTGATCCGAGGATGATAGCATGGAAATCAGTGTCGACTACTGTCGCACCCATACCAGCTAGGGATTCGCGCAAGCGAAGAAGCTCTCCAAAGTGAGCTTTTACATCTCCTCCCTCGTCACATCTGGTCTCCTGAAGTCTTCGTCTCAGATCAATCTGGACGAGCTCCATTTTACCTTCGTGAATCTGGCAGATTTCTTTCCAGATTTCCGAGGCAGTCTCCAGCTTCTGAACCCGCAACAATAGCCGATCTGTGATCGTGCTGAATATTTGTTGCTTAACGAGTGAGTTCTTCTGCTGGTACTCGTCGATTCTCTTATCGAGTTCATCGATCTCCATCTGCGTGGGCGGTGTACCATCCTTCTTCTTAGGGGCCTTCGTGTTCGAGTCGACATCGAAGGGGATTGGCTCTATTGCTCGACCGTCGGTATATCTCATAAGCCCTCGGGCACCTATTGCTGTTAACGTCCTTTCCTTATAGGTTATCCAGTTCGAGCCATCTTCGGCAAGCTTCGGGACGTTAAAGAGACTAGAGTTGGTGCTGGGGAGTGATGAGTCCATGGTCGAGTCAGGGCTCATAACCTGACGTGAATACAAATGAGCGGGAAGGGGAGCGGGACGCTAGGTAAGATCAATCTCAGTTCCGTGATGCGGACTCATGGTATATTCAAGTACCTAGGTAAGATCACTAGCGAAGCGTTAGCGTTTTACATGGTGCAGGAGTGTAGCTACTTACATCTCAGTTCCGTGATGCGGACTGAGATGCTTCAACGTATGTACTCAGTATATAAAGGCTCACTTTGGAGCGGGTAGAATAGGAATGCGAAATAAAAGTGAAACATATCTTTCGGCCGATGTCAGAACTCGTTGTCTCCTCTCGCCGTGCCTCGGGTTGCGCTCGCCTAGCTCTCCTCTGCTCCTTCGGATGATTCGGATTCCAACAACAGTAGAGTCAGGTAATGCTTATCGGGAGAAATACATAACGCACCTAGTCCACCACTCGAGGAGCTTGTCAACTCTGCGCCGCGCATCTCGACCAGGGGGCCTTTCAAAAAAATCAACGATTGTACACCAGAATTGTGCATAGTCAAAGTCGCCATCAATGGACCGCCATGATGTCACCGAAGAAAGTGAGAAGCGAACCTGTCAAAATAGTCATAGTACATCAGCGCTGGCCTCGCCAAATCCTATGACTTACTAGGCACGCGATATACGCGATCGAGCGAGGAGTGACCTTTCTCATATTGATGATTTGAGCAACATGTTTTTTGACCTTACTAACTCCGTTGAGCGACTTCTTGGCGCGTCTGTTGTTCTGGATGACATCTGCGCCATCCCCATCACCCTCAACATCCTTCGCTG
>JABBWB010000226.1:0-70824 GCA_016628085.1 Suillus occidentalis | reverse complement strand
CAGTGAAAAACGACAATATACACGTACATACACGTAGATAGATAGCTAAGTAGCCAATGACATATATAACAAACTAAATAATTCGAGATGGCAAGAATGCAAAAAAAAAAAAAAAGACAAACGCAAACTTAATCAATTTGCAAAGTAATCTTTGCAAATTGAGTGAAACGCCTTGCGCAATCGATCGATTGTGTTTGAAAACACTAAGTTTGCAAAATGCATTACCACCAAGCCGGTATACACAAACTCGAAGACAGTACACCAATCTATGTCTGTAACTGCCCTTCCTGCCTTCTCAAGAACGTAGGCAAACCTAAGCAGGTACATCGAAACACTTACTTTAAACACAGATCCAGCAGACTTGCAGATCTGCCAGATCTGCCACATCCCCCATCCATTCCGCGACCAGCAACCCCTCCAACAGCCGGACCTTCAAGTAAATGACGTCTAGATGCACCTAACGACGATGATCCAACAAGGAAGAGGTGCCATGTCCAACCATCAATGGGCACTCTCATATGCAATCCCACTGAGCCTGTTATCGATCATGAAGAAGGTATTGATCATGAAGAAGGCATTGATCATGAAGAAGGTATGTCGAATTTGATAACAGTTTGATTCTATGATGATATTAAATAGATCTAGATAACAAGGCTCAAGTTGAGCACGTTGCAGGCCATGATGTGCTCGAGGCTATTGACTATGGTACAGGATATGGTAAGTTTAATATCATCATCAGATCAGAATTGATAACGATACTTAATAGATCTAGATACTACCTACGATGCAGCGGATGACGCGGACCACGAGCTCAAGGAAGAGAACCACGAGGGTGTAGTAGACCTGGACCTACCCCCCGATCATGATCAGAACCAGGCAGATATTCCTCCTGCTCAAACAATGGGTTGGACGGATGCAGACTTAGAAGAATTGCACCGCCTGGCATGACTCGCAGATACCCAGGACGCGATGACTTTCATTAACGCATTACGACAAGCTTCCCTTGACGACATACACTCCCAATTATCCACAGAAGCATTAGATAGACTACGAAATCCCCCTCGCGCACTCCCTGATACCACTGATCCCGATCTCATATTATCCCTAAAATTCTACTTTGCTGATACAACAATCAAAGCATACAATGCAATTCGTGAAGCAACTCTGGAACGGCACCCCAATGATGACATCTACAGCTACTATCGTGTCAAACAAGCTGTCACCG
Source organism: Suillus occidentalis (assembly GCA_016628085.1). Taxonomy (NCBI): domain Eukaryota; kingdom Fungi; phylum Basidiomycota; class Agaricomycetes; order Boletales; family Suillaceae; genus Suillus; species Suillus occidentalis. The sequence goes on along the minus strand of JABBWB010000226.1, from coordinate 69,599 downwards.
AACTCAGTGGTGTTGACTCGATCATCACTGACATGTGCATCAACACATGTCTCGCATTTATGGGTCCATATTCCGAGCTTGATCAGTGTCCTCAATGTGGAGAAGATCGCTGGGATGCTAAGAAGAGCACTGATTGAAAAAAGGTAGCGCGTCAAACCTTTGACACCTTTCCAGTCGGCCCACAGCTGCAAGCACTTTGGCGTCATGTGGATCACGCAGAGAAGATGTGCTGGCGTGAGCAGCGCACCAAGGAGATTCTAGAGGAGATTGGGATGACTGACGGGAGTCCCAGCATCTATGAAGATGTTCTACATGGCAAGGAGTATCTCAATGCCTGCCAATCTGGGAAAATTAAAGAAGGCGACCCCATACTCATGTTCTCGATCAATGGGGTGCAGCTATACGAATCCAAGCAGTCGGACTGCTGGATCTATATCTGGGTGTTGTTTGATCACTCCCTGGATCAACGCTATCAAAAAAAGTACATCCTCCCTGGTGGCATAATTCCTGGTCCCAAAAAACCCAAAAATCTCGACTCATTTATATTCCCTGGACTCCATCACTTATGTGCAATCCAGGCCAAGGGCCTTCCAATCTGGGATGGCGCCCTTAACCGATTGTTCACCTCCAATCCTTTCCTGATCATTGCGACCGCTGATGGCCCTGGAATGGCATTTCTCACCGGTCTCATTGGCCATCACGGCAAAATGGGCTGCAGACTCTACTGTGGGCTTCCTGGCCGACATAAGCTGGGCACTCCCACTTACTATCCTGTGCTTCGCCAGCCCATTGGTAATCACGATCACCCCAACATTCTCATCCATCAATTACCCCCGGCCGGTTCATTCGATTACGAGGCAAATCTCCGTCGCATTGTCTCCTGCAGAAACGCTGCAGAATATGAATTCACGCGCCTGGAAACAGGCATCACCAAGCCAAGCATCTTCTGTGGTTTCAATCCTGATCACATTCTCCCAGTTCCGCACTCATTTGGCTCGGACATTATGCACATAGCTGCGATCAATGCTGGAGATCTCTTGATCCCACTCTGGAGAGGGTCATTTAGAGCCGACCCAATGGATGATAAAGCCACATGGCGTTGGGCTGTGCTCACTAAGGACACTTGGAAGAAGCACAGATCGACTATCACTGATGCAACTCCTTATTTACCAGGTTCATTTGATCGCCCCCCTCGAAATCCTGCCGAAAAAATTCATAGCGGGTACAAGGCTTGGGAGTGGCTTCTGTATCTTTATGGTATGGCACCTGCTACACTCTTCGGTGTCCTCCCCGATCCCTACTGGACAAACTTTTGTCACCTTGCGTGAGGTTTACGCCTAATGCAGCAGTACCATATCTCCCGATCAGAACTTCTTGATGGCCATCAACACCTTCTTGACTTCGCCGATGAATTCGAAGAAATTTATTATCAGCGCCACAACGATCGACTTCATTTCATTCGCCCATGGATTCATTCCCTCACCCATATCAGCCCTGAGACAGTCAACAAAGGCCCTCTGATCTGTTCCTCTCAATGGACCATGGAGCGCACGATCGGTAATCTCGGGCAAGGAATCCGCCTGCATAATTCTTCAGTCTATGCTAACTTATCTCAATGTGCCATCCGACGCTGCCAGATCAATGCTCTCAAGGCCATCATTCCCACAATCGAACCATCAACAAATGCACTTCCTAAAGGATTGTTGGATCTCGGCAATGGCTATATTTTACTCCGTCGAAGGGAGCGATCAGCCCACTCAGTCTGTCCTTGCGAGTCTGACGCCATCATCCAGTACTTGGCCACCAATCACATTCATATTGCCACCAGCCCCTCCCATTACTAGATGGGCTTGACTACGTCTACCTAATGGGCAAGTGGCACAATCTGCCTGGAAGGAGAATGGGATGTCGAAGCAACCAAGGATGGCACGCAACGTGAAGGTAAGTTTTTAAGTTTTTTTGATTGATCAATCGATCACATATTCATTTCCAACTTAGTTATTTGTTGATGGCCATACAAGCATTGCGGAGGTCTACTTCTATTTCAACATGACGATTCATGATTGACAGAAGACATTCGCACTCAGTCTCAGAATTCAGTCAACCACACCCGGAGCTCCTTGAACAATCCTTTTGAACAGTCTTCGCATGTCAGTCATCACGGTGACAATTCATTACTGACTAATCGAGGTATCTACCATACAAGCAGTAGTGGCAATGGTTCCACATCAATTTCCAGGAATTGATGGAACTCTCTTCTACCTGATAGAGTGCCCAGGCTTGGACCTACTGACAATGGGTGGTGCAGGGGAAGATATAATGGACGAAGAATAATATATGTGAGCTGATCGCATCAGAATTGATAGAAGTTGATCGCATCAGACGACATAGAAGCGTTGTGGGGTTTTAATTTCGTCATTACAATACATTGTAGCATCCAATAGTACTACAATCAACTTAGGTTTTTGAGCTCTTGCTTGATTTGTCGCACTGCATGAAAACTTTCATCAGTATGCGCATGATCATTCCACTTTGCATCCTCTTCTCGACTGACATACTTCCAATAAATCGAGTCCGGTCCTGGGGGGCTCGGTGTGTCGAAGAAGCCTCTCTTTTTGGGGGTGATGGTTGCGCCAGTGATCAGAAGTTCCTTGATGTCACTCTCGGGCTCAGTGACGCTGCTCAGATCTTCTTTCAGGGGAAGAAGCTTGATCGGAAGTTCCTCATTGTCAGATTTGGGTTCCGTGACGCTGCTGGGATCGTCTTTCGGGGGGAGAAGAGCAGGTGGTGGTACCTCAATTGGTGGTTCCTCAGGCTTGCTTTCCAGTTCTGTGATGCTGTCGTCTTTCGGAGGTGTGGGTGTAGATATACTAAATTTTCTTAAGTAGATATGTGCAGAAATTTAAAAAAAAAACTTACTGTGGTAATTCTGTGAGTGCCAACAGACGCGCACAAATCCTGTTAGCATGGTGGGTAGGCCAACATGCAGGATTCGAAAGCAGGTCATCCGACAACGTCATGACGGGTGTACTAGAGCGGGTGGAATCGTTGGTATTGATACTAGATTAAGTTGTTAGATGTAAAATGAAAATACAGATCTATCTCACCTAGTATCAGCTTGATAACCATCGAGATCATCAAAATCTGGATCTGATGACATGTCCAGGAAATCTTGGACAGCTGGTGGTAGCGGCATGGTGCGAACTTGTTGAGTTTCCTTTCTCGATTCAACCAAACACATATCACATACCTTATTCCTATACCACATCATGTCTGTCAACAACGACTCAGACATTACAGCGATCTCCCCCGCCAGATACACAGAGTTTTTAAGGACTCATTTTAATTCATCACAGCTATTTTCCCCACCTTTTGATCCGAGCGTGTCCCATCAGTTGTACACCCACAACACGCCTGATCCAACGAATAGTGTGAGTTCATTTCTGATTATGATCGGAGAAATGAAATCACTTACTCGATTTAAGTCTTTGCGGTCTCTGCTTGATGATCAGATCGATCACGCCACACCTGCTGACAACAATTTGGTTGTTGAACTTAGATGCCAACTCATGGAACTACAGCACACTGTAGCAAGTCTGCACGCGGATTTACTTCAGATTACAAATGAGAAAGCAAGTTTGAGTTTGACCTGCCATGCATTACAGTAAGTTTCAGATCATTTCACACGCATATATCCACTCGGGTGATTTATTTATTTGACAGGAATGTAATTGTCAATATATGAAGCTCTGCGAGCTCTGTCGCATGGAGCTCCTCATCCTCATCCCCTTCCGACACATCAATTACTACCTCAGATGAATGCAAGCCACTGTTCCTACTGGACGGAGTTAGTGGTGAAGAGTGTGATCGAGAACTTGATCCGGCAGAATATCGATTGGTCAAGTCATGGATGAAGAAGCAATGGCTAGAACAGTTCCCACAGAACACGTCAGCTGTGCCTGGTTCTTCTTCGATGAAATCAGCACGCGGTTCCAAACGTATGGCGCAAGGTATTAATGTCTCTTGTACTTACCTCCAGGACGAGAACGGTGTACCCGTGTTGGCTCAGCGCGCGAGGGCAATTCGAACGAAGATGTTGTCATGTTTTCGTCAACTCCACATGCAAGGACTGGCACCAGAATCAATCGGACAGGCTTCACTCGATGTCCTCAAGTGGCTAGTTCACACCTTGCGCAAGGAGTATATCGAACTTTGGCTTTGCGCCGACAACTGGAAAACTATGAGGCTCATGACGGACAACTACTCCCAATGGTATTCATACCATGTCAAGAACAAGGGCAAACGCGTGAAGGTGGAGGCCGACGACACGTGCTTAGAAGATGAGAGTATTTCTGACAATTCGGACAAGCATGTTGCAAAGCGACCGCGCATAGATTCAGACACCACAGTGAGTTACATATGTGCTCAATGCTTGTTATTAATGATATCTCGTGTAGCCTGAGATCACACGAGACCCTTCACCCAACCATCTGATCACGCGAGACCCTTCACCCGACCGACAAACTACCACCAACCACCACCTAGGACTGATAAAGGAAAACAGAAGGAGGTCATTATATTGGAGGTGAGTAAATTTTGTCATGCTAAGTTTTTATAACGACACACTGACTTCACACATCTCACCACAGGTTAAAAACCCTCTGTGAGTCGTTCGATCACATTGATCCGTTGATACAACGTGCTAATTCAATTAATGTAGATCTAATCTTGTGATCAAACCCAGGCCCAGACCTATCCCACCAAAAATTATTGCGACTTCTACCGATTCCTCACCTTCTGCCAACACCTCTACCCCCAATATCATTCCATCACCCTCCAACGACATGACACAGCTCTCCTTACCAGAGGTCCAATCGAGTGCCGATGCAGCTTCACTTGCCACGAAAGTGGAACTGGTAGCAGCAACCCCGATCACGATCGATTCGAAGAACAATATCATCAAGAAGCGTCAACCGAGTACAAAGCCGATGCGTGTGAGTGCAAAGATCACTGCACAGTAAGTAATTCCATCATTATCCCACCAATCATAGCTAATTCTACGGTTCATATGACGCAGGAACTTATGCGCTTTTAATTGGCAATCAAACGGCCATCAAAAGGAACCTGCATCTGCCTTCGCGACTTACTGGAACGGGTTATCTAAAGCCAACAAAGAGGTGCGTCCATTTTGTTTTATTAATGATATCTATCTAATACTGTCTACCAGGTGTACAAGTGCAAAGCAACAGCTCAGGTGAGTGCGGCCCACCATCCTCTCTCGTGTACCACACTAACAGTCTCACTTATAGCTCAAATCATCTGGGATCGTTGGAACCGTGCACGATGTGGATGATGAGTAGCGGGATGGCGGGATGGCAGGGGAGGCGGGATGGCGGGATAGGGCGCAGTGGGTACCCTGATGTCGATAGCTAGCAATACCCCTGAATTAATAGTGATACCCATCGATATTCTCAATTGATTTGATTAGCTGTGTATTGATCATTTTTTGATTCAAATTGAGCAAGAATCCATATGAAAACGCCTATCTAAACACCTAAAGGCATCGAGAATGCTATCTAAGGATCAAATTTTCATCTCGATCTGTATCTTTTTTGGTATCGAAAAGTCACATTTTGTCTATAGACTTCGAAATGTGTCGAAAATAGTTATCCATTCAATTTGTTTCGATCTCTATATCTACCTATCTACTTATATATTGTTGTTTTTCACTGGGCCTGATGTTTCCATGTATCTAACACTGGGGAAAAAAAGAAATTACGGAGCAGTGGAAATGTCACACAAACCTTAGATTCTAGCTAGATTATCACTGTATTTTGACTAAAGAACCGCAAAATGATAATATGGTGCATATTTCCATATCCTTGTGCCATTTCCACCATATTCTTACATGCATCTGGATTTGAAAAAATTCAAAGTCAAAACCCTCTGCCCTACTTTGTGTTAGTTCTTGTCTTCACACCACAATGTTCACATCAACATTGTCGATTTTATGGGTGTATAGCTAGTTATGTAGTAGTTGAGTACAATCGAGGTTGGAGGATATTGGCGAGCACTGCATGGTTGAGCTTCGTGTATGTACTAGGGACAGTACATCAATGGCATTTTCTTTGCCATGTTCTAGCTATATGGTCTCAATGCATCTTTTATAGCCACCATATTAAAGCTATTAAGCCATTTGGAATGCAGGTGTGTGTGTGCACCCGCTGTGGTCAAATGAACCCTTGAGATTACAACAAATGAAAATGTCCTCCAAAACATGATCAGAACATGGTGAAAACATGGTGAAAATGTGATCATTCTCTTTGCATTTTCATTTCTTTGTAACTTGAGTAGAATATCACAAAAATTTGGTGTGAATCTCGAGGTTCACGCCACATTCTCACTTCGTGTAATCTCTTTTTTTCCCCAGTGTAAGCTAATTAGACATGAATGCATGACAGCTGGGCTTGATGGCAGGTCTTATTCAACTGGTTGTTAGCTGTAGCCACCCAAATGAATATTTATTCAATAATTCCAATGTTGAAAGGCATGTCAGTGATGTCAGGATGAGTACAAGCACATTCATCATATGACATTGGCTGAGGTACAGACCCTCTGTATGTCTCGAAACAATATCTATTTTCTTTCCTACTCTTCCCGTGCTTACATAAAAACATATGCCTGTACCAGTAGATATCTCAGTTTCCCTTCCGGTCACTGAGATGTATGTGTTTCCCATCCCTTTGTTCTCTCGATAGTGAGCTAATGCACACTTAGAATACATTCTATTTAGCTCCTTCCCATCTCACTCACTCGCCTGTCATCATGACATCCAAGCCTTTGAGTGTAGAAATGCTTACTGCTAGTGTAGGGGGGTAGTATCATCAGTAAATTTACACATTCCTTGGCGCCACTTTGCACAAAAGGTTAAATCTTATTTACATCTTATTTACAATTATTTACTTGGTGTATTGTGTTGACAAGTTGAAAAGAAGCATGATGCAAACAAAGCACTGATAAGTGCTGCAAGCATACAGAAGTGACTTTGTATATTTCAAGCACAAAAAGTATAGTAAGTCCACATCTACTTATGTACCCGTTACTGCCAATTGACGATCTGCACAGTTGATGGCTTCAAAAAACATTGTTTGAGGCCAAGGCAGCAAACACCAATGGGATGATGTTGAGATAAGTGCTGATTTGATGATCCACGCTGAGGCGGTTGCAGAGGGAATGGAGGCAAATGGAGAAGGGATGGAAGCATCATTGGGGCTCTGGGAGAGGGTAAGGAGGTTCTGGACCAAGAAGGATTGTGTCTGAGTCTGAGTTGCTCAAGTGTAAGGTGACTGTATACCAAAGTGAGTACCAAAATATCTTGTGGTATTGGAACACTTACCGATCATGGTATTGATAGTATTGTCTCACTTGTTCAGACCTGTAAACACGGAGCCCATTCAGTCAAATACCATGATAAATACATACAACTAATGCTGAAAAATCCATGTTCTTAACAGGCCAGCAGACATCAGCCAACCAAATAAATATGTCTGTGTTTATCATTCAACCGGTAGGCTCATAAAGTGATGGTTTTATCAGCTGGGCCCATGCATTGTGATGCTAGACATGAACATGTGGGCCGGGGGGCCAGTAAAATTGGTGGTGTGATATTGACAGCTGTGCCCTCGCACTATAGCTACTGTGTGTATCATTTGGCCGATGTTGGGGGTGAGGCATATATTGTCCTGTGCAGATTGGTCTGGCAATTGTGGGTATGAAGCCATCATATGGGCCAATTAAAATGAAAGCCTGATGCTATCATGTGGGCCAGTGAATATGAACACCAGTTCTATCTACCAATATGACTTCCTCAGGTATTTGTTGTGTTGGCCCATCTGATTGTATCGGGTATACAGTACCATTGGCCAACATGATGGCACCAGGTATGGATGTCATTTGGCCCATACATGTTGAATAGTACCATTGGTTGACATAATGGCACAACTGACCGACTGACCAGTCATCGATTTCATTGGCCAAGCTGATAGTATCGGGCTTCTCCAGCAAATGTTCTAGCCTATGAGGAATTTTTTTCAGCAGGGAATCTTCATGAGTTGCAACCATCCCATTAGAGTGTTTATGGAGGGCATCATTGTATCTAATCATATCAAGATCAAGTTGGACTACAATGGGTTAGAGTATGACTGACCAAATGGTAGGAATGGCTCACTTAGGTTGGAATAGGCATCAGCGAGGACCCAGGCCAATTGCTGACAGGCGAGCATCACTGCACTTTGTGAGTAGATAATGGGTGGGGGTTGTGTGGGGAAAATGTCAAATAACCGTTGTGTTTTCGAGAAATAACAATAAGATAAATGCACAACCACTATTCCATGTTTTGTTCAAGCAAACACAGTGTAAACACTGAATAAAGTCATTCATTTTCCTCGAGTAACAACCCCTGGTTATTTGTCTTGATATAGATACAGGATTCGCCATAATAAATATCCATTTTTCTCCTCCTCCTGCATACTGCAGTGCATATAGCCAACATGCCTCCACAAAATTCAAAACGAAAGCTGGACAGCTGCAGTGCATCAAATGTGACTGTGGCAAAGCAAGCACGTCAAGTGGAAGCCACACAATCAAATGTGCCGCGGGACTCACCATTTCTCAATCTGTTTCAACCTGCAGCATCATATGCTTTTGAGCCCGAGATGAGTGTAGCAGAGTCTGAAGAGCTTACCCAACGATCACAGCACCGAGAGTTAGGATCAAGAGAGATGAGGAGACCTGTTGGAGACGAGATAGAGTTTGATGTTGCTGATGACAATGAGGATAGTTATGAATCAGATGAATTCATCGATCCGTTGCTTCGCAGTGAAAGTCAGCAGCAGCAGAACAAACTACAGGGATCCATACCTTTGATGTCTCCCATATCCTTGATACACCCTCGACCAATCATGAATACAGCCCAGCCGTTTGTTCCATCAACAACAGCGGCCTCCTGCACCCCATCTGCGACTCCACCTCGGCCATTTTTGACAGGCGGCTGTGGTACATTGGCCACTCCAGCAAGTAATGTCTTCAAACCAACACAGCCGCATTGGCAACCAGTGCAACCTTCAACAATATATCAGGCAACTGCAAACTAAGTCATTCTGAACACCTGACTTACCTTTGGCTCAGAAAGCTGGCTTTTCGACAGCAAGTGAATATGTGAAGCGCCATCCAGGAGGTCCTCAAAAACACGCATCTTCAAATACTGCTGTGAGAGCTCCCAGTACCTGCATTTTCTTTCTGATAAATTGGCCAATCTCAATGCTATGATCCAGAGTCTTGTCAGCAACATGGAGTGATTATTCATGCAATCGAGAACTTCGGCAGGACTCAAAACTCAAATTCACTCCCTAGTCAAGCAGAATGAAGTCTTGCGAGAGACGGTCGAGGAACAGTGTGCCGAGATTGATGAGCTCAAGAATACTGTTAATGCACAGAGCACATCATTGGACAAACTTCTCACTTTAATTAAGGACCATCGCACCATGGATAATCTCAGTCCATCTACCAAATCTGTTGACAAGGCGACCAAAGCTGTGTGTGACAATGTTTTCAATGTGAGTAATCCTAGCATGTCCAGTAGTATACTATGCACTCACTATTCTTTCAGGCTGCTGTTAGACATACATTTCTGCATGCCATGGGTATTTCAGATTCAAAACAGGCTGCAACACTGGCACCACTCGAGGAAGGTACCTTCTGGCTAGAATGTCCAACATGAGGAGCCATAGTTCTCTGCCCCAACTTTGCAGGTTCCTGGATGGAAAATGTCAACTGGAGGGAAGATATGATCCGATATGTCCGACTAAAGGCCTGCGAGGTGTATGGTCAGCTGCATGAAGATCATCTGAAGAAAAAGAGTGATACCAACATCGCAAAACAGTTGAAGGAAGTCTTCGACAACACAAGGGATGCCATAAAGAAGGGAGGGAAAGGGTTGGATGCAGTGGAAGTAAGGAATAGGAAGCAGTGACAAAACACGCACAAAGCTCGTGTAAGTGACATAATACTTCAACTTGAATCACTGAAACAGACGGGTCTAGAAAAACAATGAGCATGCGGATGAGCAAGTGTGTAAGGAAACAAACACCAATAGTCCGGAGTGGGACTGGTTTTACCAGGCCTGTTATCAGTCCACTGATGAGTCAGATTCCAGTGGTGGAACAACCAAACAATCATTAGAATTTGAATTGGATACAGAAGATGCACCTCGCCCACCCAAGAAATCAGCAAAGTTGAAGAATATGGATGCCACTTGGACCTCTTGGCCTCCATCATATCAAGATGCACTAGTAAGCCAAAATTCCCACTAGATACTCTGATCCAACACTGAATATATGCAAGATCAATGAGAAAATTGACCACATGAATATCCTAGTCAGCAATAGACGTGCAGAACGAGGTGGAAGGAACTTCAGCGTCCCTGTTGTTAGAGGCGAACCACATGAAAAGGACCTCCCTCAACCTGGCAACCAGAAACCAAAAATTCTGCAAAAGTTTGTCTGTGCAGAGTGGCTCGCTGATCATCAACAACAGGACACACCTACTCGGATTTGCTGGTTAAATCAGTCAGGCCAGAACATTCAAGACCAAGATGATGGCAATGAAGGTCTTGAAGATCAAGCATGCAACTTACCTGTGAGCACAAATGGTAAATTGTTTCGATACCATCCAAGACTAGATTTTACTCACATATGCTACAAGACACAGACTTCGACAGTGTGTGCCAATCATACTCACAATCTGACTCTGACACTTTAGCTTCAATCTAGCAATATATGAATAGCTTTTGAACTCAGACTTAGCTTCAAAATGACCCACAGATGCACAACAAAATATGATACTCTAGCCCGGCTTCCTTCCACATTCCGTATCAGTAGACTTGCAGTTTTTCAACCAGATTCTCACTTTCCATCACATCCGACAGAGAATTATTCTTCGTCTGAATCTTCCCAATTGAACCCCATATCCACCTCTGTACCATCCTAGTAATTCATGGTCAATGATGTAAATGAAGTTCATAGTAGGAAACTCACGTGGTTATGAGCTATTGTCACCCAATACTCAATGTTAGCCACCGTGATTGGGGCGAGTATCAGTTGTCCCGACACAAGTTTGATATCAACAGCCTTCATATCACCGAAAGTATTCACATACCAGACTTGAACACCAAGATCAACAGCCCTAGCAACATGTATGATTCAACTTTGTCATAATCAACAAATCATTTGACACACCATATATCCCACAGAAAGACAGGAACATTGTCGTCAGTTATGAATCAACGAACAACTGCAATGGTCCATGACAATTTCTGTCGCTGTTTATAGTCAATGTCGATCTTAAAGATCCATTGTATCTCGACTGGGATTCAGCCACAGATATATGTGAAACAAGCCGATTTTCCCTGAGGTTGTGTTGTGGCTCTGTAACAAAGGGACTCCACATAGACATGCGAGAATGAGGTGACAATACCCATGAAACAGGCACCATGGTCCGCTAGTACAATGTCAGCATGAATCAGAATGTCGACTTCTTGCCATTCTTGCTTGCAGGTGCTGTAGGACCAATCCATACAGGACCATGTTGACAGTCTGAAGCCTGATAACCTTGTGATAGCGAGGATATGTCACAGAACATAGTCTTGTGAGAACTAACACTACACCAATGTATCGTCAACTTACGGTCGTGTTGGAGTTGTGCAAGGTATTCAAGCAAGGTTCCACAAGTTGGATGTGATCCACCTTTCAGTGATGATTCAAGAAGTTTGACTGAGTCCCTATCATTTTTGTCGAGCTCTGGGAGCCGACGGAAAGCATTCAACTATGTAGCATGTTCAGAATCAGCCAATGTAGCAAAGTGACCTGGACTTATGAGGTCATGAACTAAGACCCACTTCCACCATTTTTGCATCATGGTACACTCAAGTTCTCCGCCCTTGTGGTTGTTGTGGTTGGTCCAGCCAAGGAATCCATTGTTCTGTTCATATGGAAATGCCCATGTTGAATAGCACGGTCCAAACTGAAGCATTTGACGCTGAAAGTGCTGTGCAAAGTGGAAATACGGTGTCATATGAACACCCATATTTGCCCAGTTCTGGCACACTCGTGATAGGGCTGCACAGCCTCTCTCAACTTCGCGGGGGCTGATGGAGCGTGATGACAGGATCTGTATGGCAGCAGAAAATTCGAGCATGGTTGAGTAATGTTGACGAATTGAATGGTCTGTAGTAAAGGAATCTACAAGATCAAGTTGCTCCTGGTTGGGATCAGCTGATTCGGACAACAAAATTTCCAAGCGCCTTTGACACAACACTTTCTCAGTCTTTGCCAGTGCTGCCACGTCCTTTGTACCTGACCTTGATTTAGGTGCCTCAATATCAGGTAAGTTACTGTCTACTTCCCAAGCTATGAAAAGTCCCACAAATAGGACACTAATATGGAGATGCCATTGGTCTGCTTTTGATGAGGAAGAAGTGACCTTCAAATAACTATTGCAGTAGCATTAGACATGTTAATGAGCACTTACTGATGGAGATAAGCAGGCCACTGAAACTGGCCATATAATTCGAGAGAAAAATTCCTCCAGTCGGTCTAGAGGGTACCAGTCGACTCTTTCATCATTTCGAACCACAGCAGGTCCTGATGAATTCCTTCATCATGTTGAACCACAACGGGTCCTCACAAACTCTTTCGTCATTTCAAACCACCACAGGTCCTGATGAATTCCTTCGTCATGTTGAACCACCACAGGTCCTCACGAACTCGTTCGTCATTTTGAACCACAGCAGGTCCTGATGAATTGCTTCATCATGTTGAACCACAACAGGTCCTCACAAACTCTTTCGTCATTTCAAACCACCACAGGTCCTGATGAATTCCTTTGTCATGTTGAACCACCACAGGTCCTCACAAACTCGTTCGTCATTTTGAACCACAGCAGGTCCTGATGAATTCCTTTGTCATGTTGAACCACCACAGGTCCTCACAAACTCTTTCGTCATTTCAAACCACAGCAGGTCCTGATGAATTCCTTTGTCATGTTGAACCACCACAGGTCCTCATGAACTCTTTTGTCATTTCGAACCACCACAGGTCCTCACGAACTCTTTCGTCATTTTGAACCACAGCAGGTCCTGATGAATTCCTTCGTCATGTTGAACCACCACAGGTCCTCACAAACTCTTTCGTCATTTCAAACCACAGCAGGTCCTGATGAATTCCTTCATCATGTTGAACCACCACAGGTCCTCACAAACTCTTTCATCATTTCGAACCACCACAGGTCCTCACAAACTCTTTCGTCATTTCAAACCACAGCAGGTCCTGATGAATTCCTTTGTCATGTTGAACCACCACAGGTCCTCACAAACTCTTTCATCATTTTGAACCACAGCAGGTCCTGATGAATTCCTTCGTCATGTTGAACCACCACAGGTCCTCACGAACTCTTTCGTCATTTCGAACCACCACAGGTCCTCATGAACTCTTTCGTCATTTTGAACCACAGCAGGTCCTGATGAATTCCTTCGTCATGTTGAACCACCACAGGTCCTCACGAACTCTTTCGTCATTTCGAACCACAGCAAGTCCTGACGAATTCCTTCATCATGTTGAACCTCAACAGGTCCTCACGAACTCATTCATCATTTTGAACCACAGCAGGTCCTGATGAATTCCTTCATCATGTCAAACCACCACAGGTCCTCACGAACTCTTTCGTCATTTCAAACCACCACAGGTCCTCATGAACTCTTTCGTCATTTCAAACCACAGCAGGTCCTGATGAATTCCTTCATCATGTTGAACCACCACAGGTCCTCACGAACTCTTTCATCATTTCAAACCACCACAGGTCCTCACAAACTCTTTCGTTATTTCGAACCACAGCATGTCCTGATGAATTCCTTCATCATGTTGAACCACCACAGGTCCTCACAAACTCTTTCGTCATTTCATCGTCATTTTGAACCACAACAGGTCCTCATGAACTCTTTTGTCATTTCAAACCACAGCAAGTCCTGACGAATTCCTTCATCATGTTGAACCTCAACAGGTCCTCACGAACTCTTTCATCATTTCAAACCACAGCAGGTCCTGATGAATTCCTTTGTCATGTTGAACCACAACAGGTCCTCACGAACTCTTTCATCATCTCATTGTCATTTTGAACCACAACAGGTCCTTACGAATTCTTTCCTCATTTTGAACCGCAACAGGTGCTCACAAACTCTTTCATCATTTTAAACCACAACAGGTGCTCACAAATTCTTTCATCATTTCAAACCACAACAGGTCCTCACGAACTCTTTCGTAATTTTGAACCAGAACAGGTCCTCACAAATTCTTTCATTATGAAGAATTGCTGGCACAAACGAGGTATTTTCAATATCAGAAATTGTTTAATTCCATGCTCCATAAGACAAGTGTGTAAATACACTTCCATTTGATGGTCAAGCCAATCTAGTTGTTCAACTTGAACAGTCCACTCTCCAATGACAGAACTGCAAGAAACCATTGTTTAACTTGTGAATACCGTCTGAAGTTGATGAATAGCAGTCCCTGCCGCAAGCAATTATTTTTAATCGGAGTAAAACGCCTCAATTCTCCGACTAAAACTTATTCAACATCCCGTCGAGCCGTTATGCCATAAAAATGAGTGTCCATGCATCAACCACCACCCCTCCAAACTGTCCATGTCAACCACACCTTCGTTGCCTCGCTTTGACCTCGCGACCTTTCAGCATGGGCTTAACGGCTCTATTGCTGTAGACGACAGGTGTTCTTCAAAGATCGAAATTGCTGGAAACAACCGGCGATTGCAAGCAGATGTGGTAAGATTTTACTCCTAACTTGGCTACAAGCACTAAGAACCATTTGGAAGATGTCGCTCGACGAGGTTGACACGGACCCAGATCATAATAAGCAATTTCTCATATATACTATCAATGCGGTCTATGCAAGCTATGCTGCAGCGCAGCATCGGGTCCGCCAGTATAGTCAACTCCTGACAATCCTGAAACGTGAGGAGGATGAGTGGGCAGGGAAGGTTGAGCAGGCAAGCGATATGATGCCAGACTACAAGCCTACTTGGCTTTTACAGACACTCTAACGTCGTTTGTCTCCGTCGTTTGCAGCTTGTTCCCGCAAATAGTGTTTTCGCCTTCCTTACATCCAACTTCAACGTCAACCTCGTAGCTTTGTTTAATTTGTAACAACTTATAACTTTTTACCTCGTATTTGGTGTCTACGCTATCATAGCCAGTACGTACTTCATGTACCGTCCAGGTCTTACAATTGGAGAATGTTTCAAATAGGGCAATGCCTCATCGATCTTTAGACAGTGACTTCTACTATTATGGTTAGTGTTTGCGCTGGCAATCGATGTTCGGCCGCTTCTCAGCTTGTTCTTGGTACTACCGGTGTGACCTCGACGTTGGTAAGAAGACGGTCTTCCTACTTGGTCTTTATCACGGTGTGCAGCCACGATCAACGTGGAATGCGTCTACATCAACTGTCCTGGACTTTGCCTATTGTCCTCATCCTTTTCATGGTGTCCTGCGGTGCGCCGCGTTGCTCTTGGGAAAAGCAAACAGATTTTCGCGGACTCGATAAACATTGAATTACATGCAAACATTACCAGAAGGCGAGCCACTTAGCGGCACAGAAAAGGCGGGACCGGGCAAAAGAGTCACTTCAATCGTTGAATTCACCGCGCGCCACGACTAGTAGCGCTAGGAATCCTGTAAGTAACTATCCTGTATAAGTTCGACCCAACGCCTACCTTCCAATTCACAGCTCGGGCCTATCTTATTTTCGAATCATTGTGCGAAACCTATTGCCAGTTGTAACCCTAGGGCGCTCTGCAACCTCACTGAACCAATCAACTCGGGCAGTACTTGTCGTGCCGATAGCCCAACATCTGCATTCCATGTTTTAGATATTCCAATGGACGATGCTACTGAACGAGACCGTAATGACAGTATTCAAGGTGTGCGCCTTCATAGGTCTAGCGTTCCGCACGCTAACTGAGCACATCAATTCAGCCAGCACTGCTTGTGCCCATGCCTCAACTTCCGCGCTTCGGGAGCTGGATACTTCGGATATTGCAATGGAAAATGCTCCTGATCGAGATAATAATGGTAGTTCAGGTGTGTACTTTCTCAATTGCGGTATATGTTACCATGGCACTTATGGATTACCAGCGGATGCTGGTCGATATCCTTTGCGACGCACATCTAGACTAGTCCCACGACATTTCGATGATCTTCTGCCTGCAGATGAAGATACCAATCCTTCGGATTCCTCTGCAAATCATCCACCATCTCAAGCGACTCAGAACCCACCTCAGCGCAAAATTCAACGAGTTCTATTGACGCTGCGAGATTCTCTGCAAACGGTATTTAATGCAGTTGGGCTTTGTCGGCAATACCCTAGGCGCCCCTCGTATGAGCCTGACAAATTCGTTCCATCTTCACTGCTAGCTCGATCCTGTCCGGTGGCTGCGGATGCGCATACTGGAGGGTCTGATTCATCCCCCGAGTTATCTGAACCGCCTTATCCCTTCCTCAATATGACAATCTATCGTCTTATGACGTGGATGAACTCTGGTAGTCACCAGAAATCAGAGAATGAAGTCACGCGTCTCGTTCGAGAAGTAATTCAGGCCGAGGACTTCAATCCAAGGGATCTCGATGGATTTTCGGTAAGGAGGAGTCTCCGTACATTGGACAATACTGGAGGAAAGGGTACCGTCACCTTTCCAGATGATTGGTTGGAGAAGGACATCATCCTGGATATACCTACAAAGTCTAAAGACGACGAGTCCATATCGTTTACGATTCCTGGATTTCATTACCGACCGCTCATTGCAGTGATCCGTTCCGCATTCGCCGACATTCAAGCCAACGCATTTCACCTTCTCCCCTTCAAACGCCTGTGGAAGGATCCTCTGGACGACCATCAAGAACGCGTATTTGACGAACTCTATACCTCTGATTCTTGGCTCGAAGCTCAGGATCATTTGCAAAGGCAGCCGCGGGAACCTAACTGCTCACTCGAGCGTGTTATCGCTGGACTTATGTTTTTTTCGGACGCGACCCATCTAGCAAACTTCGGAACGGCCAAGGCTTGGCCTCTATATCTGTACTTCGGGAACTTAACCAAGTACGCACGGTCAGCCCCCACATCTGGCGCATGCCATCTTGTAGGATTTTTTCCTTCTGTAGGTCAATCGCCTCCCATGTGTACGTCTCTCTCACATCAATTTTTTAGCTTCCGGATAACGTTAAAGACGTCCTGAACAAATTGCCTCGTATATCAAAAAGCGGCATGGCAGCACTCCACGCGCATTGTCGACGAGACCTGTTTCAAGCATGTTGGAAACAATTGCTTGATGCGGACTTCATTCAAGCATACCGCCATGGAATTGTGCTTCGTTGTCCAGACGGAGTGTTGAGAAGGGTATTTCCACGCATATTTACTTACTCGGCCGACTATCCAGAAAAGTGTCCTCCCTTTCTTCGTTTTTTTATTGGAGTACTAATTAACACCAGAGTTTTATTGGCGACGATCAAAGACATGGGCTCCTGCCCATGTCCACGTTGTTTCACGCCGAAAGCTTCGTTCGATCTCCTGGGCTTATTTAGAGACATGCAAGACCGCGCAAATAACATTCGGACGTACTGTTTGGCGAGTGTATCCAAAGCCCGGGAATTTATATACAGGGAGGGGAATACTGTTGATGGAGCAAAGGTACAGGCGACTCTTGGAGAGGGGTCCTGGGTGCCGACTGTGGTGAGTCCCTTCGAAGTCAATTCCTTATTCATTAAAACCTTATTTCAACTAGAACTCATTTGTACAGAGGCTCGGACCGCTGGGATTTGACGTTTTTCGCATGCTTGTGGTCGATTTCATGCATGAATGTGAGCTAGGGACATGGAAGGCCTTATTCACGCATCTCATCCGTCTACTGTACGCTCTTCCCGGCGGTGACTCCTTGGTTGCAATGCTCGACAGCAGGTACATTCACACTCTTTTCTCTTGTCAGTTCAAAATGTTTGTGTCAAACATAGGTTTCGTCAAGTTCCGTCATATGGTAACGGGGTCATTCGCAAATTTGCGAACAATACCTCGGAAATGAAAAGACTCGCAGCCCGAGACTTTGAAGATATTTTGCAGGTTTGCCTTGTTCGCTAAGTCATTGATGTGTATCCTTGACATATACCTCAGTGTGCCATACCCGTCTTCGAAGGACTTTTCCCTGCGGACCACGATGCAACCATACAATCGCTTCTGTACAGGTTCGCACAATGGCACGCCCTCGCCAAACTAAGGATGCATTCCGACAGCACCTTAGCGGCTTTGGATGGGACGTTCAAGACATTGTCCCGCCAGTTGCGCAAGTTCCGGGACTTCACGTGTGCTGCTTTCGCCACAGTGGAGCTACCTAAAGAAAGGGCCGCTCGTGAGCACAAGGCTACACGCGAGCGCTCGGATACAAACAATGCGGACGCTGGAAGCAGCGGCCGAAAGGCCAAGAAATTCAATCTGAACACTTACAAATTTCACGCAATGGGTGATTATTTTCAGTCCATCCGACTCTTTGGGACGGTAGATTCTTTCACATCACAAATTGTACGTAGGTTTCTGCTTTATCTTCTCATCTTAAACTTATTTCTGGGCAGGGAGAGTTGGCACATAGAGCGCTCAAAGCGTTCTATCCGCTGACAAGTAAATTAAACACCCCAGCTCAGCTAGCCAAGCACGAGCGCCGTCGACGAGTCCTCCGGCGAGTTGCAGAGACAGGACACAGTTCGCAGACTAGCGAACAGCAATCCGTCGACTCAGCACGGTCCAAGGATCATCACTACATATCAAGACTTGACTACAATAATCCATTGCAGATATTTAGATTTCTTCGGGATCATGGTGATGATCCAGCCGTAGCAGTACGTCCCGCTCTCTTATCATCTACCTTACTCATGGAAACGCGCAGGCCTTCATTCCGAAACTGAAGGACCATATACTATATCGGCTGCGGAACTTAGATGTCGGTTATTGCGATCACATCTTCACAGAGGACGAGCGCAATTCAATCATCATCCCGGACAACAGGTTATACTCTGTCCAAACAATGCAGGTATAGTACATATATTGTAATTTTCGCTAGTATCTGATTATTCAATCTGACAGGTGTATTATACGACTTACGACCTTCGAAGAGAGCACGACACCATCAATCCTCGTACGCATCCTGATATCATGGTCTTATCGGGGGAAACGAGGCCTCAACACCCGTACTGGTATGCCCGTGTCTTGGGCATCTACCACGTAGAGGTGTGGCTGAATACCGACGGCCCAGCCAAAACGCATCGCGTTGAGGTTCTCTATGTAAGGTGGCTGGCGCCTTTGATTGACCACCAGTCGGGAATGAGCTATGCTCGACTGCCTAAGGTTGCTTTTGTTGACGAGTCTGATCGTGACGCATTCGGGTTTCTGAACCCCAGTCAAGTCATCCGAAGTACGCACCTAATTCCGGCATTTGCTTCTGGGCGCGGAAACTCCTCTCTTCGTCATGGACGGTCGTTCGCACGTCAATCTGGTGAATTAGATGACTGGGAAGCCTACTACATTGGCATGTACGTGTAATCCCCTACCCTAGCACTTCAAGTTCTCTTACCTGATTGTCGGCTGCTTAGCTTCGTCGACCGGGATATGTTTATGCGATACACGCATTATGGGATCGGCCATCCTGCCGTCCTGCGGGAGATAACCAGAGATTGCGCCAACACGGCATTCGCGGATGGCCCAGAAGCTGAGGTAAATGAGAACGACCAGGCTTTCAATTTTCGACCTTACGGTGAGGACCTTGAAAAGGACTCGGATGACTGTGACTGTGAACAGGAGTCTGATGATGATGTCGAGGACGAGGAGTCAAGCATAGATGGTCTAGATGACCAGGCAGAATACGATGAAATTGAGGAAGATGACTACATATATTTCTGAATGACTCAATTATACTTAGACACCTATTTCCAGCACTCTCAATGACCACTACCAGTAGTATCTTTTCTATGACTCGCGAATGCAATATCAAGCAATGGCCAATCTTGCATTGTTACATTATTTAATGTTACGCGTGACCAACTTGAACGTCCGTCTCGAACCGAACTCGAACCGTTCGACATCTTCAATTATGCCCGTCTTTAAATGTTTGAACCCGTTGTGGAATTCGACACCGTCGTGCCTGGTAAATGTAATGGTGCGACTTCCCTGACATGAGCGAACGATAAAATACTGAACTGTTGGATGCAGATACCAAAATCGCAACGAACTTGAATTTCCAGCTGGATCCTATCATCAGGCTCGTGCATTCCTCAAGTTCGAGTCCAGCCTGAGGTCAACCTTATGACGTTTGCACGGTCACATATGTGACATAGCCACTGGCATGTATCCAACAATACTATGTGAGTGTTGGCAGACAGTTGTTTTCCGGAAGTATCTCAACCGGTCGGATTCTTTCTCCTCGTCCTCTGTGACTTCGTCACTGTCGTCAGGAGTCCGACTAGTATCAGGCCCGCCGGGTGGGAACGTGAAGCTTGATGATGTGCCAGGGAATGGCTTAGCGACCGTGGGTGTCGGGCCCAAATCAACGCTTGGCATTATCAAACCACGCAAGAAAGATAGCAGCACATTCATATGAGGCACGAAGAGATTGGGATGAGATGAGCATAACGGTGTTAGCGAGCTCAAGAAAGATTTTAGATGGATGTTGGGGAGGGAAGGTAATGTGTCTAGCATTGGGTAGAGTAGTGAGAGTGAATGTGATAGTTGGTGTTGATCACATGCAGTAAGGTAGGATACAGAGGCTCGGAGAGCAGCCAGCCGAACCTGCGCATCATCCGTCAATGTCAATCAATTCAACTGGAGGACCACTTACCTCGACACTTTGAGAGTCTTGAAGACCTTTTCGGAAAACCGTCAGAACAGCATCTGTCTGGAGATCCATCACGAGATTGGGACAGCCAGAAAACAACCTATAAGCGCACTCCCGGAAGCCAGCTTCACCTGTTTGCGTCATAGTAAATGTTTGTGCTGAATACGCTGACATCCCCTGTCGGCGTTCATGGTTATGGGTCCCAACTTTGTTGCGAAGTCACACGCCAGTGTACGGTTGTTTGTGAGTGCCAAGGGTACCTCCCTTGAGAATGTATTGGATAAAATTGTGACACAAGGCATAAGTAAGACGAAATGGCAATTGTCAAAATCATTGGCGCCTGTGTACTACCGCCGCTCATCGGCTGCCAGGGAGGAGTTCCAGCCTATTGTCGTCGACTGCTCATGTTACTCTGAGTTTTTAGGTATTGATGGCTATGTATTTCCCAGTCAAATTTGTCACGCTATAAATGATTATATCGAGCAAGAGCTGAATGATATCGTTCTACAGTTCGCACGGCTACAAAATCAAGGAGTCATCGATTTACTGATGCAGATGGCATATCTATCCGCCTCGCATTTGCGGTGTCGGTCGGACCAAGTCTGGTCCAATCTTCAACCAATCCACAACCCCCACATATACAGGCACAAGTAAGAGGCTCTTTGTTCAGCTTCGCACTGCATGTCTGGTTTGCCTCCAAGGCAGTGGTTTGGGTCTCCTCAGGTCATTAGGCCCCTTCAGTTAGACTCGCACGTATGGTATCTGTAAAACTCCTGCAGGTACATTACACTCGAGGCTCTGAATTTGGAGTAAACGTTCTCCCTGATTCGGAGGTCGGCTGAAATCGGACACGGTAAGTTCCCGTAACATTTCAAAATTCAGATATCAGTTGGTAACGAGTCACCAAGTTTGAACATAAAAGTTTTGGGTGACGATGTAAAACGGTTGTTGGTCACCGCCAGAACTCCCTTATATAAATCTATTCTACTCTGCCCTATGATGCAACTAATGCCCAGATACAATGAGTGAGTGCAAAAAAAATTAATCTCGACTTCTGCTCACCATTCTCTCAGAGATCCGATTATTACTCCTGCTGTTTGCGTCTCTCCGAGGGGCGTACGCGGTCAACTTTACTGACTGTTTCATGAACTTCAGAATTCATGCGAATCAGACCCTCAATGCGTCCGGATTAGTGGATGCACATGGTGGAAATATAACAAACACATCATCGGAGATCTTACAAGCAGTCGGATTCACCTATGATGCGTGTCTTTCACAGTGTGGCTCTGGAACACAGCAGCCTACGTGGGCAAACACTTCGCAGCAGTTCAGCGCTTGGCTATTACCCTACCTTGCCCTCATTTCTCAGCTGCCTTTCGGTGCAAGACATAGAGTTGACAACCTCATGTCCGCCATCCTCACGGTCGGTTCACCGGTGCTCGCCGGTTACTCAATGATTCTCACCATTCTCAACGCTCGGTGGATCAGTCGCCGATTTGAGAACGTGTCCTTCCCCAATTCCAAATACGCCGTCCGCATCCTTATAAGCCTTCAACAAACTCCGTTAAAAATAACAAATGAAGACTCGCTGCTCAGTTCTCTCATTGTCCTACCGGAGAATGATGACTGGTGGCCGAAAATTGCCGATTTTCTCGATTATACTCTCACGTGGTCCATCGCATCTGCGACATCCATTGTTTGGGTCACCGTTGCATATTTGTTGACAGTTGTTGGCTCCCTCATGGACGTTAACGCCAATCTCAACTCTAGCGGTCAAGGCGCGGGGTCGATTTGGTTGTGGCTCATACCAATCGTTATAGGTTGGCTGCAGTTGTCCCCGAAGTGTGACTATGTGCGCATTACACGGGCCATGGAAAATGCGGATGCAATGGCATTTGTAGCCACTCATCATGGAGTCATGAAGGCATCAGACCTTTCCGAAAAACGAGCAATATCAATTGATTTCACTCCAGAACAGTCTTCGTCTCCAGACGAAAGTTTAACTCCACCCATCTACAACTATGCCAGGGCCATCCCATGGTCTCGGTCGGCGGAGGATGTCCTCAATGCTTTTCAAATGGCCTCCAACAATTCCAGGATGCATAGACCGGTCAGGATGGGTGATATATGGAAGAACGCTGGCGGGAGGAACATTATCGAGCCCAGTAACAGGTCTGGAGACCCATCCGAAGTCAATGCTTACTGTAGACTTCCTCGATACGCAGCACCTAGATACGGTGTACGGAACCCCTGGGCATCAGGAATATTCTTCCGTATGTTTGTAGCGTCGCTCCTGCCCATAGCTTTGCAATGGGCAACTACTGGAGCTGCGGTGCTTGTTGTGTATTTTACTCCGACTGTGGTAAGTATCGTTTGATGCACATAACTGTTGCTCACGAACGGGACACGACAGGGCCTTGGTTGTAGGTCTCTTGGTTACATCATCTACGGCGTACTGGCTACGATAGTGTGGGCGATGCTCGTCACGTCGAGCATCATTTCACATTACACATACTCATACTCGGGCATATCCAGCTGGAGTCCTTTCTTTTCTATCACAATGCGTCTCGCAAGTGTCCTATCGAAGCTTTTAAGATGGGGTGGGAAATGCTTGGCAATCGTCAATGCAATCTGGGCAGTGACGGCCAGTATGCTGCAGTTTGCGGATGTCTATAATAATTGTTACTGCAACTCGAGTGTGCTGGGGAGAGGAGTCCAACATGCATATGATATTGTTGTGACTGATACTTTAGACTTGGGTATAACTGAAGCTGCTTGGTGGGGCGCGTTGGCTTTGGCTTGCTCTACCTCTTTGGGATTTGTTTTTTTGATGAGTTTATTGACTGACCTTGTACGTACGTGATGTATTAAATTTGAAGTTTTTGCGGATTCACATACCATTATAACAGGATGATCAGGAGAAAAAGTACACAATTGGACGGACATAAGGACACCGGTATGGGTCACGCACGGTATTGCCCGGCGAGTCTGAGAACTATTTGTGACCAGGCGGCAGTGTCGAATTTTGTGATACCAGCAACGAGCGTTTTCCATTCCGACTATACAGCATTCGATTGAGTACGGTCAGTAAGCACCCTTCAAAAGCTACAGGCACTCATTGAAAACGATTGATAAATCGCCCATCCATCAACATTTCACATCCTTAGTTCTCAGACGACTGCCCTTGATACCGGCCAACTTCAACTGATCTTGCTTTTGAGAAATGTTCAATTTTCTCTCCAGCCGAAGTTCGTTTTTGACGTTCCAAGTGACAAGTCGCAATATTGACCACTATCCGTCACACCTTCCTAGCCTCCGCCCGTATTATGCGATGATGGAAGAGTCCATGGTAATAAAAATTAGCAATAGATGAGACAGCATAATACGAATGAAATACGGAAGCCACAATGTAGGTTCGCTAATGGGGACCGTCTGTGTTCTGAATGGGCATACAGCAAATCCAGGCCACGAAGGTAGCGCGCCATCCAGTACCGGCGATATGAGGATGCGAAACTGTTTCCGTCGCCCCAGTAGTACCAGGGACAGCGGAGGGTGTCGAGGCAGTAGTAGTTGAAGGTGGTAGCTGTGACGATGATGCAGTGCTTTGTGCTGCTCCGCTGGGTTGTTGCATGGTATTGGGAGGTCGAGATGAGCTGGCAGCTAGTTTCTTCTTTCCTGCGTGATAGTTCCTCTGTGCGAGGAGTCAACGATGAAGAAGAAATATGAAAGAGAAAAAACGCACAGGCTTGCCCGCTGTGCAAGGGACCTCTTGCACCTGGATATCCGATCGATCCCGTCTGTGTAGCACACCAAATAAATTTTGGGTCCAGCTGAAAGGTCGCGATCGGGATGGGGTGGCGGGCTCGGTTGCCCTGTGTGGCCTGGAGCGGTGCCAGACCGAGGTAAAAGGACTGAGGGAGTGTTGATGTGGTGTTGGAGTGGGCAGCGCATGGGGTTGGGATAGACGAATGCGCAACTGACAACATATTCATTGAAGCATTGAAAAATAAAGGAAGAAGGCATACATTAGCCTCTCGCAGTGCATCGTCAAAAAACCTTGGAGGTAGTCGACGGGCACTTGTCATTTTTTGAGCTGATCGTGGTGTAACATCAGCCTGGATGCGTTGTCAGCGTCATCGAATATGAGATGTATCTATGCTTACCATGATGTCTGACGGAAGGCCAGCTCCTTCGACGATAGCGGAAACATCCCATGTGTAAATGTGGTCATCCCGGCAGCCAGTGACAAGGAATTTTCCATCTGCAGAAAATGTCGCAGACTCTACGGAATCTGGATGGTGAAGTGGAGTTCCGATGGGTTGATTGGTTTCAAGGTTCCATAGTTGTACTGTCTTGTCGTCGTATGATGTGCTTGCAAGGATGCGGTTATTAGGAGATAGTAAAATGGTACTGACATGCACGTGGTCTTTGCACAAGTCAAGAACAGTCCAGGTGGCTGTGTCGATTTTTGATCGTCCAGCAATAAGCGTTTTTCCGTCCGATGTCCATGCCAGGCACGCAGAATGGACTTCGAATGATTTGAGCGATTCACCTGAGTTGGCGTCCCAGATTTTTGTCCTTATCCCGCCGGTGGCAATCATCTTGACATCGGGTGAGTAGCAAACTGCCCACACCCTTTCCCCTGCGTTGACTGGACCAAGGATAATTTTTCCACTCTCGACATTCCACACTCTGAATGTTCCATCATTGGATCCGCTCACCACTCGCCTGCCATCAGGACTCCAGCTCACAGAACGCACTTCCTTTAAATGCCCTGTCCAGGTTTTGATGATCTTGCCTGTGTCGACGTTCCACAATTTCACTGCGCCATCCCGACTCCCGCTTGCGACTTTCTTGCTGTCCGGCGATAATGCTATAGTCTCTACTCTAAAATCTTTGTCCTCCCATTCCTCCCCAACCTGAGTATCCGTCTCCAAATCCCAGACTCGAATTAAGCCATCCCACGAACAGATGATGATCCGTTGTCCTCCGGGCAGGTGTAGGATGCGTCCGATGCTGTTATTTACTTTGATCTTTCGGTAAGGCCTTGTCGCTAATTTAGAGGCCGGATGCTGCATTATTTTGATTTCGGAATTCATCTAATGTGTGCGCGATGGTTTCAGCTCTTGCCTTCAACCCCCGTGCAAATCTGTCACTTACTCAGAATCCAAATGTACTTCTCTTGTACACAAACAGACTCGGGCGAATACGAACGAAAGTTGCGATAGAGTAGACTTTTCGTTTAATGCAGGAGGGAGGTCGTTGAAGGTGTGTTTTCCCAGCTTCATGACTCCCCACAGCTTCAGCACAGGCTGTGCATTCTAAGCACCCATTTGCAACGTGTGCCTTAGCCCCTCGGCATCATGGTCCTACTATCTTGTAAACCAGCATCTCTATGTTTCTCCACTCACCCAATGCGATGTTGCGATTGCTGTATCAGTCTTTTGTTTCCGCATTTCCGTTGAGAGGCAATCCCGTATCAGAGCATTCTAATTGACAAAATCACGACAGAGTACACGAAAGCGAGATAGCTAATGCGAAGAATATATTAGGGTCATCTTAACAATCGAGGATGGAAGAATATCGCAGATCAACAACTTGTGTACCAGACGATAGCATTTAAGTTGATACGACGTAGAACCATATACCAACATGAATGAAAACCGTCCTTTGCTCGAGCGGCACTTCTGTCTTCACGTGTGTGTAGCACGGTTGAGCGGCGACAATATCGTCAACCTCCCACAGCGTGCCAGCGACACTCTTGAACCCCCGAAAACTGGAGTCCAGCTGCGAGGAGAATGACTTCGTCGGGCGTCTCCTCATCGCCAACGGCAGTATGGTAAACGGATAAGAACACGAACTCGACGTGTGGGATGTCTCTTTCCATGATATCGAGCAGTATCAGATGTTCGTCTTTCATGACGAAATGCGGATTGTAAGGCTGCGTACGGTCCTGCTTGCCATGACAAGCTAGTTGCACTCAGGTATTCTTTGCAATACCTGCTCATGTGGCTGCGTCGCCAGATGTAGTGATGCGGTTGGCAGTCGCAAGGGATGAGCTTATGGACAAGCTCGAGCTCGCTGTCGACGGCCAAGAGCGCCTTGCCTTTCCCTGCACCCGGTTAGCCTTGTCCGATCGCCACAAAGGACGGAGGCACATCTCTTCATCAACTGTCTAGATCTGACCAGAGCTGAAACTGTCGGCATATAAGAGCAAATGTAGACATCCTTCAGGCATGGCTCCTTCCCAGAGCGATCTGTCTTTGATTGAAAGAGGTGAGCTGCACGAAGAGAAATGGACGTGAAAGCTGCAGTTGGACACAGCCAAATTCGAGAGCGACGTGTTAGTTTGAGGACGTGCTCGAGTACGTTGACAATGGGTAACATGATTTCTGAGAATGATGGCAATGACCTCCTCGGCATCTTCCTTCTGTTGAGTTTGCGTGAAACGAGAGCAGAGCACTGAGCTCAAATTGTTAAGAATTCTATGGCGCTCTGGATCGTCAAGCCGCGTTATCATGATATCGATCAATGGCCTCGTCAAGATCCTCGCTTACATGCGATTTGTCATATTTGGTTGGAGCCGCATTAGCAAAGTTGTAAGACGTGGTGTCACGAGGTGGATGTCCAGGTGGGCGCAACATCAGAGCCTCGTGATAGAGGTTGATAGTTTGGGTGATGAGGGCGCCCCCTAGATTTTTGTTGTCCAATGACGGATTGTGTCCAACAGGGCACAGGCGCAGCGCTTTTTCATACAAAGAAATGGCCTCACCGAGGACACAAGGTTTGCCTTGCTGCCTGCAACAGGACATGAGTGAGATGGCCAAGTTATTCAGGAAGCCATCACAGTCAGCATGTCCCTCGGGAAAGAGAGACACAGCTTCACAACGGAGTTGTATGCTCGTGTCAAAATCATCAATGCTACTGTGCCGGTCAAAGCGGGCTATAACTGCTTGTGCAAGCTCATCGAGGGTTCGGGGACAGAGTTGATAACCCAAAGGACAGAGTGCAAGGAGGACGGATGTCTTCATCGGACGCGTCTGTCGGAAGCTTATTGCATTCGTTGATCACATAATCGATACCACATGCCCCTGCCACGATGAGACGAGGCTAGGTGTCCTTTGGACAGCGAAGTAGTAGGTCATGATAGAGTTGGGGGGCTCCACGGATGTCGGGAACAGTACATTTCTTGTTGTGGTGCCAAGTCAGCAGTCTTGGCGAGATTATATAGAGATAATGAATGATTGGGATAGTGCTGCGGGACGCAATGCAAGAGTGGGAAACAGTGGAATCAATGTCTTGAAGATCATTTCGAATATAGCCTTGAAGGCACACATACGTAAGGTTGGTGAGACTGGATGGCTGACCTGACATCGGTTCAGAACCGACTGAAAATGCTGCAGAGAATCATTCAGGTGAGACTGACTTGATCGTCGCATATGCGGCAAATTATGTGACCTGCATCTGCTTCTTGAGCAATCTAGCAGTCTACCAGAGACTACAGTTGCCATTTCGTTAGCACAAGCTAACAGGACAGAGACTAGCATCACTCACATCAGCCTGAGAAAGCGCACCGTCCTGATCGTCACAAACATGTACAACAGCGGCCTTCAATGCAGGGGAAGGGTGGACACCGCGTACAGGTGGGAAGGATAGATCTACAAGATTTTAGTAGATGTGCATGAACGATGAGCAAGTCACTCACCGAATGGCTGATCTCCATGATCGAGTAGCTCATCCCACGAAATTTGAAGTGTACCGACGATTTCTCCACCACCTAGCATTCGACTAAGCTCATGGGAGACCCTGATCTCCACTGATAAAGCAGGTGAGGCATGTGATGATCTATAAACAAAAGATCAGTTCTCACATCGCGTCAGAAAGTTTCCATGAACTTTACGGAGTTACGATACTCCCCCATGTTATAGCTCGATCAGATAATAAGACATCGATGGCTGATTTCCAGCATCTCCGTGAGTCATCATTAATGCACACGCAGATGCCAGCGAGCATGCGGTAGAAGGGGGACTCGGAGATTCTTTTTGTTGATGACTGTAGATAGAGTGAGAGGATCGTGAAATATATGCCAAGGTAATTGGAGGAACCCGCCTTCAAGTCTGATGTATCGGCTTTCTAAGCTACCAGGCATGAGTTATCGATGGTGCGACGGAGGTAAGTGATAAGGATCGAGGATGGGCTGAGTAGTGGAATGAGAAAACGAGGGTAAGAATACGGGGACTGTGGATGGAGGAGGTTCAAGTGAGGGTTGAAATGTTCAGGCCCGGTGAACTCTGGACATGGCCAAAATAGCTAGGATATCATGAAACAATGTTTGAATGAGTAGGAGATGGGGCGGAGTGAATGGGACTGTAGATGGAGTTCCGAAGGCTGAGAGGGAGACGAAGTTCAACGAGGCTGTACGTGTACGGCACGATAGACACTGGTATGATTGCACCGAGCGCTGATCATCAACTCCAATTAGGACTAGCAGAAAAATCTGTAGTAAAGGAGACAATGTGATGATCAGTCTTCAGTAAAAGTGGCCCACCAAGGTCGCGAGTCTGAGAGGATCTTGCGTTGATTGCTGCTCCTCGACTTATGTTGTACTGCTCAGTTAGCACAACGAGGCAAAAAGAATGGAGTGTATTTCGTATTGTCATAGCAATTGCAAGTAATGTTCAATGGGAATGGGAATTTACTAGATGAGACAGCAAAATACGAATGGAACGCGGAAGCCAAAATGTAGCTTCGCTAATGGTGACCGTCTGCCTTCAGAATGGGCATGCAGCAAATCCAGGCCACGAAACTAGCACGCCATCCAGCACCGGCGATATGAGGACGCGAAACTGTTCCCGTCGCCCCAGTAGTACCAGGGGCAGCGGAGGGTGTCGAGGTAGTAGTAGTTGGAGGTGGTAGCTGTGATGATGATGCAGTGCTTTGTGTTGCTCCGCTGGGTTGTTGCATGGTATTGGGAGGTCGAGATGAGCTGGCAGTTGGCTTCTTCTTTCCTGCGTGGTAGTTCCTCTGTGCGAGGAGTCAACGATAAAGAAGAACTGTGAATGAGAGAACAACGCACAGGCTTGCCCGCTGTGTAAGGGACCTCGACCTCCTGCAACTGTATGTCCGATCGATCCCTTCTACGTAGCATACCAGATAGGTTTCGAGTCCAGCTGAAAGGTCGGGATTGGGATTGGGTGGCAGTCTCAGTTGCCCCATGTGGCTTGTCACGGCGCCAGGTAAAGGGACTGAGGGAGCGTTGATGTGGTATTGGAGTGGGCGGCGCATGGGATAGACGAATGCGCAACTGATGACATATTCGTCCAAGCAATGAAGAAAAGATAGAGATGACATACATTAGCCTCTCGCAATCCATCGTCAAAAAAGCCTGGAGGTAGTCGACGGGCACCTGTCGTTTTTGGAGCTGGTCGTGGTGTAACGTCAGCCTGGATGAGTTGTCAGTGTCATCAAACATGAAATGTATATATGCTTACAATATCTGACGGAAGGCCAGATCCTTTGACGATGGCGGAAACATCCCATGTGTAAATGTGGTCGTCCAGGCAGCTAGCGACAAAAAACTTTCCATCTGCAGAAAATGTTGCGGAATCCACACGATGTTGACAGTGAAGTGGTGTTCCGATGGGTTGATTGGTTTCGAGGTTCCATAGTTGCACCGTCCTTTCGAATAATGATGTGGTTGCGAGGATGCGGTTATTGGGAGATAGTAAAACGGGACTGACGTAGTCTTTGCACAAGTCAAGAACAGTCCAGGTGGCTGTGTCGATTTTCGATCGTCCAGCAATAAGCGTTTTTCCATCTGATGTCCATACCAAGCACGCAGAATGGACTTCGAATGATTTGAGCGATTCACCTGCCAAGTTGGCATCCCAGATTTTGATCCTACTTCCGCTGGTGGCAATCATCTTAGCATCAGGTGAGTAGCAAACTGCCCGCACATCTTCCCCTGTCTCGATTGGACCAAGGATAATTTTTCCACTCTCGACATTCCACACTCTGAATGTTCCATCGTAGGATCCGCTCACCACTCGCCCTCCATCTGGACTCCAGCTCACAGAACGCACTTCCTTTGTATGCCCTGTCCAGCTTTTGATGACCTTGCCCGTGTCGATGTTCCACAATTTCACTGCGCCATTAAAACTCCCGCTTGCGACTTTCTTGCTGTCTGGCGATAATGCTATAGTCTCCACTCCGAAATCTTCGTCCTCCCATTTCTCCCCAACCTGCTTGCCCGTCTCCAAGTCCCACACCCGGAATGACCCATCCTGTGAATAGGTGATAATCCGCTGTCCTCCGAGTCCGGGTAGGTGTAGGATGTCTTTGATACCGTTATTTGCTTTGATCTTTCGGTAATGCATTGTCACTAATTTCTCATCCTTTGCAGAGGCCGCATGTTGCATGATTTTGCTTTCGCGATTAATCTAATGGGTGCGTGATGATTTCAGCTCTTGCCTTCAACCTCCGTGCAAATCTGTCACTTACTCAGAACCCAAATGTACTTGGCTTGTACACAGACAGACTCGGACAAATACGAACGAAAGAGAAAGCTGCGACGGAGTGGACCTTTCGTTCAATGGAGATTCAATACAGGAGGGAGGTCGTTAAAGTCTTCTGCAGGTGTGTTTGCTTCACAGCTTCAGCACAGGATGTGCAATCTAAGCGCCCATTCACAACATGCACAATGACCCCTCAACATCACGGTCATAATGTCTTGTAAACCAGCATCTCTGTTTCGAGTCTCTACTCACCCAATGCAATTTTGCGATTGTTGTATCAGTCTTTTGTTCCCTCGTTTCCATTGGGAGGTAATCCCGTATCCGAGCATTTTAATTGACAAAATCACGACAGTACACGAAAGCGAGATAGCTAATGCGAAGAATATATTCGGGTCATTTTTACAACTGAGGATGAAGAATATCGCAGATCAACCAACTACTTGTGAATATGTACCGCAAAATCGTGAGTCACTGCATTTTCTGAGACAAAGTTCAAGCACGTGAACCAGCGCCAACCAACCCAGGTGTGACGTGTTGCGTTATGCTGTCGCTGCTCGCCGTCCGCTGTGTAAGGGACCTCGACCTCTTGCAAGTGGATGTCCGATCGATCCCGTCTGTGTATTATACCAGATAGGTTTCGAGTCCCGCTGAAAGGTCGGGATCGAGATAGAATGGCGGGCTCGGTTGCCCCATGTGGCTGAGAGCGGCGCCAGATTGAGGTAAAGGGAGTGAGGGTGCGCTGATGTGGTGTTGGAGTGGGCGGTGCATGGGATTGGGATAGACGAATGCGCAACTGACAACATATTCATCGAAGCTTTGAATAATAGATATGATGACATACATTGACCTCTCGCAATCCATTGTCAAAAAACCCTGGAGGTACTCGGCGGGCACCTGTCGTTTTTGGAGCTGGTTGTGGTGTAATATCAGCCTGGATGCGTTGTCAGCGTCATGGGACATGAAGTGTATCTATGCTTACAATTTCTGGCGGAAGGTCAGCTCCTTTGACGATAGCGGAAACATCCCATGTGTAAATGTGGTCGTCGCGGCAGCAAGTGACGAGGAACTTTCCATCTGCATCAAAGATAGCAAACTTTACGAAACCTTGATGGTGGAGTGGTGTTCCGATGGGTTGATTGGTTTCGAGGTTTCATAGCTGCGCTGTCTTGTCAATGAACGACGTGCTTGCGATGATGCGCTCATTGGGAGATACTAAAATCATATTGGCGATGTTTTTGTACAAAACATCTAGTAAAGTCCAGGTGGCTGTGTCGATTTTCGCAATGCTGCAGATACTGCAATGATAAACGTTTTTCCATCCGAGGTTCATACCAGACTAGGACATGCTCCTTGGAATGATTTGAGCAATTCACCTGTGTTGGCATCCCAGATTTTTATCTCAATCCCGGAGGTGGCAATCATCTTGGCATCGGGTGAGTAGCAAGCTGCCCGCACGCCCTGGAGGCCTGAAGTATCCGGACTTGCTTTGATTGGACCAAAGATAGTTTCTCCACATCCAACACTCTGAATGTCCCATCCATGGATCCGCTCACCACTCGCCCTCCATCAGGACTCCAGCGCACAGCACGCACTTCCTTTGTATGCTCTGTCCAGGTTTTGATGACCTTGCCCGTGTCGACGTTCCACAATTTTACTGCGCCATTAAAACTCCTGCTTGCGACTTTCTTGCCGTCCGGCGATAATCTGCGATAATGCTATAGTCTCCGCTCCGTAACCATTGTCTTCCCATTCCTCCCCAACCTGAGTATCAGTCTCCAAGTCCCAGACCCGAAACGACCCATCCAATGAATGGATAATACATTATCTTCTGCGCAAGTGTAGGATGAGTCTAGCAGTTTTATTTACTTTGGCCTTTCGGTAAGGCATTGTCGCTAATTTCTCGTGCTTTGCAGAGGCCGGATGCTGCATGATTTTGCTTTCGCGATTGATCTAATGGGTGCGTGATGGTTTCAGCTCTTGCCTTCAACCTCCGTGCATATCTGTCACTTACTCAGAACCAAATGACCTTGGCTTGTACACAGACGAACTCGGACGAATACGAACGAAACTTGCGACGGAGTGGACTTTTTAGTCAATGGAGATTCAATTCAAGAGGGAGGTCGCTAAGGTCTCCTGCAGATGTGTTTTCCCAGCTTCATCTTCGTGTTTGCCTCACAGCTTCAGCACTGCGCATTCTAAACGCCCTTTCGCAACATGCGCATTGACCCCTCGGCATCTACCTTGTGAACCTGCATCTCTATGTTTCTCCACTCGCCCAATGCGATTTTGCAATTTTTGTATCAGTATTTTCGACACCACCAGCCATGCGCTACCATGTTATCTAAGTCCCATGGCACAGTTCTTGCAGACTTGTTGTGCATGTTATGTACGGTGCCTTGTTTCGCATATCGAGGAAGCCTGGCAGGGCGGGCTTATACTGACAAGTACAGTTATCAATCCGATGCTCACAATTGTCAGTGCAAGGTCGCCTTCATAGGACGTACATGATGTCCTGCATCACATCAACTTTTGTTGTACGAATGACGATTCTATCTGCAGACAACCCAGCAGGGCGGGCTTTCACTCACTGGTGTAAGCGTTCAGAGCACGCCTTCAAGTGTGAGTGTAAGGCCGCTTTCATGGGACGTACATGAGTGAGGATAATGAAGCCTAATGGGGCCGGGCTTGTGCTGAAGTGAGTAGACATAATTCTATCATGTTAACACACTCCCACACAAGGCCAGCCCTCGTGGAAATTATGTCCTGCGGCACACAGTAAGTCAGTGGTTATACTTTGACAATACGATATATGACATCTACCTTTAGAGAACCTTAGAGCAACTCTCGTTATTCTGGGATGTTACAAAGTTGTGACCAATGCGAGGTCGACCAAGTTTCAGACAACTGAAGGGCGTCTGAGACTTGATCAATCCTGCGTCAGCATACTATTTGGGGCGATGCCCATTAGAAAGCAGCTGCATATTTCGGGTACGAGGAGGCTTGAGACGACCATCCTTGAGAGGGCGTGAGATGTATCCATGTCACAGGCTCCCTCACGGTCAATCATCTTAAACTCCTCACCATGAGCCGTATGTCGAATAGAGGAAAAGGGGTTGGAGGTGAGTGGGTTTGCAATTTGCTGTTGGCGGCCTTATATATGTATCGTGAGTGTAGGTGTATTACATTATATTCATTGTTGGCTGCAAGGTCTCGCCAGGTTTCAGAATGAAACATTGCACAACCATGTTGTGGCAAAAGCACAATGGCGATGGTCTACCGGTAGCCAGAGGTTTCACATCAATAGTACGATTTAATCACCAGATCCAAAGCTGGCGATGTTTCAAGTTGGCTAGTCGGAAATCCCGCAAGCCTGTATCCAGCGCAAGATCCCAACGAGCCTCCCGTGTCTCCAATGCCAAGCCCTGAGGCACGTATTCACTAGCAATCTCAGAAATCATTCAAAATTTTATTGATCAGCGAGTGATAATGACACCAGAACATCAAGACACCAAGCGAATGAAACCACCTCGAACAATTAATCATGTTAAGTAGGAAAATACAAAGCCGAACCGTACAAGAGCAATTTTAATTGACTGGCCCAAGTTACTAAGGTCGAGGTGAATGTGGCGATCCTCCCCCTCAGGTACCTGTGTGTAGTGATTCTAGTGAAGCAGAAGAAAGCGTCAAGTCCTGCGTGTGTGCAACGCTCCAGGAGACCTTATGAAGGCCAACATATGGAGGCTTGCGTACCTGTCTTCCATCCAACATATTGATTTGCCAATTTTTTTTGATCACCATGTCTACTCGCAGGCATTATAATTCAGTCCAGGACTATCCCGTGTCAAATGAATTCGCGCTCAGTTGACAACATCTTTCAACTCTCGTCAATTGATATCATCAGCGCACCATCACAGTTGAGACATAAATAAATTACAATATTGCCAAAGTGCAGAACACCCACAGGAACTACATCAGCGGGTTCAATTGTGCTACAGAGCGCTCTGTAAGCACTCTGTAGCACTCTGTAGCGAGTTACGTTTTCCTGATGTAGATGAGACAACAGAACATCATGGCACCGAGGAAGCGAGAACTTGAAGCTTACAATGTCCATTATCTGTGTGCTCAACAGACGCAGCAGACACATCTGATGGACCGTCCTCAGGAAAAACACACTTCGCTGCAAAGCGCTATATAGTCTGTAGGCCGCCGTCCAGCACTGTGGGAAGTAGTAAAAATAATGACAGCGGGAGTGTGTTAAATTCAGCTGCAAACATCGGCATGGAATTTATGGTCACTGGCATTCAATGAAAATTGAATTTCACTCGAGTATGTAGTCCATTGGAGTCACAGCTAGAAATAGATATTGTTATACAAAACAGCATAGTACAAGCACCGTGTACCCTGCATCTGACGCTTTGAATGAGAACACCATGTCCTTGCGACAAGTACACAATCTGCTTGATACATGGGTGCCGCCTGACTGACAGCTGGCACGACATTTGTAGCGCCTGCCTACAACTAAAAGTATTATCGTCTGACTACGTGTTTCGAGAACAGGTCTTTATGTGCGAACGTGTTTTACCATCGCCTGAAAAATGTTGGAGAGAGTTAGTCCGTAGCGTGGGGTTTTCAGCCACTGTCATACTAGACCACGAACAGCCAGACATGGTGACAATCCTTCGAGATAAGTTGACTTCATGCCACTCCTAGATTTTGCGCCTACAAAAAGACATCCAATGAGCAAAGTATCAAAGGGATAGAGCCACTGAAAGATTACATTCGATGTCTTTGCTTTTGAAACTCTCCCTCGTGTTCATCATACCAAATGCCGTATTGCGTCTTCGCACCCGAGGGACTCCAACCACGTCGCCGTATGATACTTGATCCTTCGATATGGACCACTGCTCGATCTCTATCGACCCATCATCTAAGCGGATGACACTCCAGACACTGTCGTCGATGCGCACAACCCGTACGTTGGAAAAGCCACGGTCGATCAAGTTGATGACGGAACGTATCGGATAGTTCGTCATACCAACAAACGTGAGAAGGGGAGGGATCCCGAGACGCAATTGCTATGAAGGAACACATCAATACTGCTGGTTCTTCTTATCAATAATGGACATTGCCAACTCACGTTCATGAAAAGAAGAAGGTCCTCTGCAGGCGGTACCATAATTTCCATGGTGAGCGCACGAAGACTTCGCGGAATCAGCCACCCTGCTAACGAAGGAGAAAGATCTGTAGGATAAGTGATACCAAGACTGCGGAGGTTTGTTAGAGAAGGTAGTACGCCCCACGCGGATGCGTCAAAACCGATGCGACGATGGTCTGCGCTGGGCACGATGAGGTGGAAGGAATGAAGATGTTTGCGATCTCTCAGGAATTCGGAGATAGCAGGTACGAGGTCTCGGTCCGTGACATGCCGATGCAGACCGACGATCTTGAGAGCAAAGTGCGTCAAAAATGGAAGCGAGGACCTATACAGGCGGAACGTCGCTGATGGAGTACATTCCAGAATACCTGATAATGTCAGCGACTCCAGTTGGTGGCCGGTGGACAAGATCTCTGAGAAAACTTGGCCATCTACGGAGAAACAGCCTTCGAACTCGATGGCCGTCAAGTGGCGGACGGAGATGACATCTGTTGGGAATTTCCAGTTTGCATTCTTGATGACCAGCGAGCGCAGGTTGTCGTGACTCTGGGATATAAAGTCATGGGTAGATGTACTATTCCCTCCCTCGGCTGTGATGGAGAAATGAGTGATGTGCTTGAATGGTGGGATGTCAATGTCCCCTGGGCGATGAACAAGACTGTACGGAGGGTGAATATGCAGGTCATTTGGGGTAAAGGAAGTATGAAACGACGCACTTGATGGACAGGCTGTAAAGACGATGATTTGAGGCACACATTGTTCCAAGCATACGATTGACTAATTCCCTGTGGCCTGAACAATGCGCACTACGAAGGCTGCAGAGCTTAGGCAACGAGTTGATTAACATTCCTAGAATGGATTGAGAAACATAGCAACATTGAAGAATGAGCACAAACCAGTCTGAAACGCCAATGTGTGGGATGTGTCTGAAACAACAGCATATACGCTTAAGCTTTTGATCTGCGAGGCAAAGACAGGATCTATAAGAATGCGGGTTAGAATATCCGCACTTCGCTGGTTGTGCCAGGCGTCAAGCTCCTGTTCGTCGTGGCTACCATGGACACCCCTGTATCTGTTATCGGCTCTGGGGGGTTCGGGCGATGCCATGAAATGCAGATC
Organism: Suillus occidentalis; assembly: GCA_016628085.1. Taxonomy (NCBI): domain Eukaryota; kingdom Fungi; phylum Basidiomycota; class Agaricomycetes; order Boletales; family Suillaceae; genus Suillus; species Suillus occidentalis. The sequence goes on along the minus strand of JABBWB010000226.1, from coordinate 31,817 downwards.
GATCTCGCGGAAAATAAGCTGACTCGCAATGCGAGAGAGAGCATGCGGGACCAATAAAAGGGACTTGAGATCACGTTTGGGTAGGCAGAGAGCAATTTCTCTCCAGACTTCGGCGGAAAACCGAGGCGGACCATCAGGTTCCCTGATAAGCTTGATAGTATTAGCTAGAGGTCATTATAAAGGGATGCTCGACTTACCATTTCTTGTCGTATATGTTCAGATTGCATTATGGTTTTAACGTCTTGATTAGCTGGATCTGAAGATAGCACGGACAGTAAATCTGAAAGATAGTAGTATCAGCATATTGCGCGGAGCCTAAGGGTATGGATGAATTTGACCTTGCTGTGCAGAAGTTCGGTACCCAGCTGCTAAACGGGTTTTGGCACGTAACAAAAGGGCTCTTGCAATATCTGCTGGTGGAACGCCCGAGACTTGGAGGAACGACTGAATAGCATTCTCCATGACAATTCGGGATCTTTGTGATACACATCAGATCTAGCCCTTATAAGTAGAGTAATGGGAAGAAACATACCCTTCGGAGGGCAGATGCTGCAAGGCATGGAGCAGAACATCAGCCTTTTGAGTGTCGGATAGACACCCCGTCACATCGCGGATGCTGGCATCAAGAATGCGAGGATTGAAGACATTCATGATTCCCTGCAACGATTGCCGTTAGCACGAGTTGAAAAATGTGGGGGTTTAAGTGCGGCCCAAAGGACCTTGTGTGGCAACTGTCTTATACGCTCCGGGTCGTTTTCGTGATTCCAGAACCATGGTAGTCTCGACCAGACGTTTTGGGAAGTCGAACAAATACTTTCCCAGGTACACATGGGTGTTCCAGAACCGGTTTGATCCAGACTTTATACTGCATCTCCGAAGGGACATCTTGTCGAGTTGGTGGTGAGCTTTAGGAATGGGTTGGCTGCTCGTTGCGTGTTGTTGTTGGCTAACTGTGGCTGTGCTGCTTTCTCAACGCTGAGCCCGTACTACGATTAGCTGTCAGCCATTGGTCGGCGCCCTTTACACACCACCTCACTGAATACTCGGCTTACCAGTGAGTACGGTGCACCAGTGGTCACTTGATGTTGAAAGTCAACAATCTGATTGGTCTCACCCTGAGAGCCGCTGTACTGAAATATGATCTCATCTATCTCTCATACTCTACTGCCCAACGTCGCTGCCTGGCAGCACACCGACAGTCGACTGCGGGTTCGACTCATCTGACAACACTTTGCCATTGGAAATAAAACCTAGACCGCTCCAGGGCGTTCCAAGAATGCTCTAGCCAGGTCCAGATCTGCTTCTGATCGAAATTTTACAAGGGGTAAAATGTCCAAACCTTCGATGTGTTATAAGGAAGGAAGTAGTCCCCCCAGGATCCGGCGATCTTCACAGATGAACTTGAAGGATGACCTTCTAGAACTTCGTACCCTTTCGCTTTGAACCAGGGTGTCCGAGGGAGCGTTATCTGGCTCAAGATGCCGCTGATACATCTTCTGGATTCGCACGAGGATATATATACGGTCGGAGGAAACATATGTACGTGGTATTCCTCAGACATGCAATTTTCTGAAACAATATCATAGACGCTCTCGTCATACAGTACATCGAATTCGAAGTGCGATTAGTTTTGTCACTTCAATTACACTCCGATATTTTCGGCTATTTGAACACACTGCCTCAATGGACACATCTGCTCATGTGATAAGTGCCATAACTGTGTTGATATGGCTCCGAACGTATTGCAGATTCACGCAGAAGGCAAATGACCATACTGTACGCACACATTGATTAGCGACCAGAGTGAGCTATAACAACTTTTTCATATATAGACTCGAGCGCACAACTCTCTAGCACTTCGTGATGGTCGAGCATTGTCAAAGCGCTCTTGATGAACTCAATACTCGGAACACGTATTCTCTGGCTACTCAGCTCATCTATGTAAAGTCACCCGACTCCAAGTCTTGTCTGCCAACAATGTTGTTCTGACAGCGCAGTCTGGTCTTTTTGCCGATGACAAGCTCTTTTTGTGAGGTGGTGAGCTCGCTCATTAGAGTCGACAGTATTGTCACGAACGGGATCATCTGGCGCCTATTTGTCGACTTCGATGATGACTCAGCATTCGAGATTGGTATAACACTTGAAGACTAGTACGGATACGCATCACACAGCCATCCTGAAGATCATTGACGAAGAACAGGATAAAGCTATGTAGTCGGACGCCTCCTAGCGACGCGACCGCGGCCACTGTCGCCCTTGAGGGGTAAGTGATTCAAAGTAATATCAGCAACGTTAATCTTGATGTCTTTTGCAAGGTAACACCAGTGAATCAGATAATAATGACGACGATGACGACAATGATTTGCTGATTGTGGATATACTTCTCCACAACATAGGGCGGTCCTTCGTTTCCACCGCGAGTTAGTGTACTCTGGAGGGCTCGACTTGTCGATAAAGGTCGCCAACATACTTTTGCACATACAGCGTTGATTTGGACTAGTCTTCCGGAAGGAACGAATAATATACATAATTCCTGCATCATAATCGTTGAAATCTCATCTACATCATGGTTAATTTCCTCTCAGCAGTTTGTCTCTGAATACTCCCTCCTCAGCAGGCGTAGGTGAAGCACTAATGAATGGCATCAGGGGTCACAATGGTTGCGGAAGGGTTACGGACAATATATGGTGTTCGGAGTCTGTCGTTGGCCCTGCTGCCCGTTGCAGAGCTGAACGCTGGTGTTAGGTACGCTGACATGTTGTCAATCTGCGATCGAGAAGGCACTGAACCGATCCTCGAACTTAGCGGTGTCCAATCTTCATACAGGCTATGACGCTGTTGCTCCCCGGGAGTCACGGGGGACGACGGGAACCTGAGGTTAGGCGACATGCCGACGATCGACGGCGACAAAGGTAGCAAGGGAGTCACTCCCCCCATGCAGCTTTCTCTGTGGTTTTTCTCCTTCCTAGTCAGCAGAGCAGGATCAATTTGGTCAAGTTGTATGCTCTGAGCGCAAAGTGAGCTCGACAGTTGAAGACACTGTAATTCAGGGGGGAGCGAATCTGTGATGTTTTCTGGCCACAGAGCAGTCAGCCTGTACTGGCCATCCTTCGTGTCAGTCCTGGTAGGCTTCTGCCAAAGATGGTAGGTCGCCTGGCTTAGCATCAGAATGACTGCACAGACTCGCAAAGTTCAAGGTCAATGGATGCGGGCCGGACGCGAATTTGCCTCGAATGTATGTCACTGAGGTCTTGCAGCGCCGAATCAAGCAAGGATGGTCGGGGATGCAAGAGTAGCTGAGAGCTTCGAAAGTACAAGGACGGTGAAGGAGTGGACGGGCATCCGTCTGTAGTGTCAATGGAACGAACCACGTCCTCAGTTCGATCGAGTGGACCTCCGGAAAACCGCCAGCCTGTTTCAGAGGAACCCGTCCGGCACTGTGAAGCTTGGAATTCCCCAACTTGCTCCTCCTTCAGCTCCTGCGAGGATATCTTCCCCTGTACTAGTGCAATAAGCTCTGGATTCCCGCTTCGTTTGAAGGTGCATGTAGGACAAGCTTTGACGAACTGCGCAGTGAGCTCTTTTGGGACCCACGAGTAGTGCTGGCGGATGATAGCGCAGGTTTTGTCTCGACCGCCGTGGTTGGATTCATCATGGCAATAACAGAAGAGTTCATATAGCTGCTCTCGAACGGCGACCGGTCTGTTCTCATGGAGGATGACAACCGGTGCTTCGCTGTCATCGTCTTCTGTGTCGGGCGCACTGAGCGTGAACATCTTGCGGACCCAGAAGCGAAATTGTGGTGTTCCGACAGCGCATGCGTCCGGTTGGTGTAGTACATCCCAGATCTTGTCGAACATGCACTGAGATATGAGGGCCTTGTCACGCTTCCGCGGGGACAGCGACTGCAGGTATGCCATCTCTATACGTTTGTACTGAGCGTATGTAGGAAATCCAAGTTTGTCCGCCGTGTCTAAGATTGGTGAGGGAGGACATTCGTCACCGTTCGGGTCATCGGACAGCGCAGGACTGGAGGAATGCGGAAGCCGCCCGTATGACTTTGATCCTGATCGAGCGCGAGATTTTCGCTTTCGTGAGACAGCGGGCATTACAAGATATTTTGTTTTGTAAGTTCAAAGAACGTGAAGTAGCTGTGAGGGGATGGTGGTGGTGCAGACGATAAGTGTCGAACCTAATTGATTGAATAAGCTAGCGGCTGACCGTGACGCGAATCCTCACGTGATCAAAAATCAGCGGACTGAATTTTTTAAGTATAAGCATCCAATAAGCATCCACACCCTAAGGTAAGTAACAATCATAAATGTAATGAGAATATATGCAAGCTTTTGATGTGTAAAGTCCCATGTGCAAGAACTGTGAATAAATGTGTGTGGTGCAAGAACGATATGCAATGAAATAACCCAAGTCCCAATAAACAAATGATGCTGCGAATGTACGGATGACGTGAAAAAGTGCTCAACACCCTCCGTTCAATCTGTTCTTAGGTACTGTTTGATTATAGTTTGGGAAGCTCCACCCAGTCAGATTAAAGTTGGTGTAAGCTTCCTTGTATCTGAAAAATATTTAGTGAACCTCGAATGTCTTGGTCAGGATCGGGGCCTACGTCTCGATGTAAGTGGCAGTCGGGAATTCGGGGGGATCACACCCAATGTTGTGCGCATTTGAAGGCTGATAGACGCGAACATAGTCAATCAACATGGTCGCAGGGAACTGGAGGTTCTCAAAATCAATCCCTCCGAAATTGAGTGAGAATCCAAGGTTGGCAATGATATACTACATGGCGTGGTCAGTATTGTCATACTCGCTGCGAGAAAGTTATTGTAATACCATGGGCTTCCTGAGAGATGATACGGGCACCAATCTCGGTCTCAGTATCAGGTCCAAGTCCACCAGAATAGATTGTCCAGACGGCCTCGCCGCTACTGATCCAAGTGATGTATCCAGCATCGAACCTAGATGTATATGTGAGCACAGTACATAGATCGCGGTCGGACTTCTGCAAACCCTGGTTTATATTCAAACCCGTAGATGCTATAGCAACCCTTATCAAGCTCATAGCAGTCTTGGTCTGTGAGCGAGAGACCACTAGTAGTTTGTTGATACGCCCCTGTAACGCAATTGTTGGGTACAAGTTTAGCATGAAGAACAAGCACATACCCCCATGGTAAGGATTCAGGACAGTCATGTCTGGATGATAGATTTGCAGATTGTCGGAAGTGTTCAACCATTCGTACCCCGCCTGAGAGAGTCAGCAACAGCCCAATGAGTCATAATCCAAGCCTACATTGAAAGGAGCCCATTGGACTGATTGGGAGACCTTCATAATAGTATGAGCAAATGCTGATTGAAATTCAGAGTAAGCGAACCTTGCCAATCCCACCATCAACTGTCGCCTCAAAGATATCGATCTCCGGCGCGGAACGGCCGACATAATCGCCATTTGTACGGACTGGACCGGGATGTGATTCACCAGGGCAGGTGCACGCAGATAGTCGCTGACCAGGCAAAAATGACTGCAAAAGATGGATGAAGATCTCTGACGGCTATTCGTGCTAGCGAACTGACCAAGACGTTACCATGATCAGGATCACCGTTCTGTAAAGCAGCGAGCGGCTTGGATGTCCCTGGATAAGTTTGATTTGGCAACGTGCCGACGTCACAACTGTCATATGAATACGGCCACTGAAGTAGTCTGATTAATATGACCTCTTCGACAGATGTTCACACACCAATCCTTCTAAACTAGCACCGAAGCCTGCACGACCTTTGGCGATGGTTGGTTTAAATACTCAAAGCGGCAAAAAAAAAAAAAGCACGTGCCTAAATTTCCCATTGTCCAGCTTGATGGGAAACATTAATCACATTCTCAGATCGAAGATGGGGACTCACACAGCAGGCCAAAGACCACTTTGATAACATGTGTTCAGCAGAACGCAATGGTCTCACTGTAGCCTACTTACTGGACATTGTTAGATCCCGGAAGAATAACAGAAGCTACACCTCAGTAATCAGTATATATCGGCGGTAAACAACGAATATGTAGCTCACTCTCAATGAGGCCACCTGTGAAACAGAATTTGTTCCTTTGGGCTTTCATTAGTGTCGGAGGTAACATAGAGTCTAATTCGTTACCATGTTTGGACCTACGAGATACTACATATCTCAGTATGCCACAATGAGACGATCTTGGCTTACCATGCCTGACCTGTAGGTGAGATTGTGGTTTGAAGCAGGATCGGCCTTTGCCAACGTGATTTGCAATGCGCCTCCCTTCGTTGTTACTTGACTTGGATCGTACCATTCCAAGTCATTCTGTCCAATGTTTTCAGTCCCATTCAATCTATGCATACGACCTTGACTGACCGTGCCCCAGTAATGCAGGCTCGGAGCCTCCCAGTATGGATCGTCTCCGGGATAAAATGTCCGACCTTCAACTTCAAACTCGTCCGAGAAAACAAGGTCCCACATATCGTTTTGGTTCATGTACGATGCCTTCGTGTAGGCTTCCCTCGGTGTATCGACGTCTATGACGCCACGGTTGCCAGGTATCGACGGAATCTGCCCGGTTGCGTTGGTGCCACCGAGATTGAATCCACCCTGCTGAGTTAATTTCTTCTTGGACAGATGACTGAAGATTGGGAACACTTTACCCCAGAATATCAGCTGAACAAATTCTGCATGCGTCTGATAACGAGATGCACCAACTTACCGAGGCTATCAAAGGAATATTAGTACGAGTGTGTCTGTGCAGTGGCACAACTCACAATAACATAAGCATCAATACGACCAAGAGAAACAGGCATCCCAGATTTGCAATCCCTCTCGCAGTGAAAATGTGACCTCCCTTGTCACTCTTAAGATCACGCTTTGGGTCTGGAGTATGAAGGTAGTCATCTGGTTCAGGTGTGTTTACATGCAGGGCGCTCGCGCCCCAGTCTTCGAGATTGAGTTGCAAGGCATACTGCAGACAGGGATGTCAAAAATAGCACAAATAATAAGAAGAGCGTTGGCATACTTTGTCTGAAAGCGAATTCTGAAAGCGAGTTTGATCAACTGAGGATATTGGGTATTGTTTTTGAAACTTACTTCATGCGTTGACGGACTTGGAGACCTGCTTGGTCCTGCAAATCCCGTGTCATACTCGCTCGCTGTCGACGACGACCTGGAGCGATCTTGTGTCCTGGGTGGTAATAGCAAGCTAGTCGATGAGACGCCATATTCCTGTCGCAGCAGCGGAGAGTTCATGTCGTAACAGTGAAAGAGCCAGCTTTACGCTGCCGCTTAGGTTGAGGAGTACGTAGAGTAAAGAACGTGGTGCAAAAGAATGTGTTGATAGTTGGTTGATAGACTAGGCAAATTGCATTGAAATTGGTGTCCGACAATTCGTAAGTTTTCTGTCAAGTTTTCTATTCCGTAATGTCCGTCAGCTCCGTGTGATTGTGTGAAAAGTGAACGAGGCACGGTGAATGGCAGTTGGCATATGTACTTGGCATGTTCTGCAATAGTCACAGGCGATGAAAGGTATACATGGAGTGATGAAGGGGACTGCATGTTATTATGCATCGTCATGCTGAACGATCGCATCAGCGAGATCATCCGCCTTGGGATTTCTCGCAGTTACTGCCACCGACAACTTCAAAGTCTGTTGGAGAAAGGATTCCGTAGTAGGTCCTATCGCAGCAATTTTGACGTGATGTTGTTCTGAAAGTTGGGCGCAATATTCTGTACTCGAATTGACCGCAGGAAGGATGAAGTGATTCCGTAGAATTGGCGTCACGAACTCAGCTACTGAAGGGGCAAAGTAGACAATCCATCCCCAGGATAATCCCTCCTCTGTTATAAATCTCAAAAGTGCTGCAAATATAAGGCTGCGAGATACTTTCCTTTGACGCATTCCAAAGCAAGCGATAGGTCGTGGGGAAACATGGAAGAGCCTTGTGTGGCATAGACTTGGAGTGGGTCTAATGCAACATCAGCCGACTCCAGAATCCTCGGTAAAGTATCGCGATTTTTATCTCCAGTGAGGTAGAGAAGTTTTCTGCTTTTCTCATCCGAGGGAAGATCTTTGAGGATAAATCCTGCTAGGCGCTCCGCAGTCCCCGTCTCTGAGCCTCCTCGAATATCTCTAGGTGTATACAAAGGTATCTTCTCCGAAAGATCACGAAGTGCGACCGATGTTGCTTCTCCAACTGCATAGAACGGTACAGACCGCCAGTCTGTTTGGTTGTGAGGTCCGATGCGATGCATTCAGCTAACAGACCATACCATATTCAGGCTTGAAAGGTGTGTTGCTATTAGCAGTGATCAGTGCTTGAGCAGCCTCAGACCATGCCTCGACAGCTCGCTGGCTCGTGATTATGACACCAGAAAGGCTCTGCATCTCTGGACCGCTGCTCAATCTGCGCGCTAGCTCCTCGCGACCAACTATGACGGTCTCTAGTACCGGAACTGATATTGGATGGTATCCGCGAGACCTGAAAGCATCTTCATATCGATCCGGGCTGTCTTGACTAGCAGCTCTCAGAAGCAGGACATTCGACATATGTTGGACCGAGCTAGTAGGTTGATAAAAGGTATCTATGATGTGAAGAATCTGTGCTGATGATCATGGGAATGAAAGTCAGCACGAGATCACCTACCGCATGGAGTTTTCCCAGGCCCCCGCTCCGAGTCTCACATATGCACGGCTCGTGCAGTCTTCAACGGGTTTCGAGCAAACTACGATGGCCAAACTAGAACTCTGGTCGTCGCCCGTGGTGCAGACTCTTTTTGCTCGTTCACCTCCCGCTCCGCTCTCGCCGAAGGGCATATGGCGCCAGGATCTGACAGCTCAAATCAATCAGCTGTCAGCTAATCTCAACGTCAGAGCTGGTAAGTATTCAACCCGTCAAGGTGCTTGGAAGCCTCTGTTCATGCCAATACGAGTCCTCCACCTGCTCAATGATGATTTCAATGGCTGCCATGAGCTTGCACAAACCCAAGAGGGCAATCCCTATTCTGACCACTTGCACTCAATCGCCCACAGGCGTGAGCCCGACTACTGGAACTCCAAGTGGGCTTGTCTGACATACCCTATGCGCGACTGACCATCATTGCCTCAGGTATTGGATTGCAAGATTCTCCCATGAGCACTTGCCAGAGATATACTCGCCTGGCGGCACCGTTACTCAAGCCAAGCAGGAAATGGATAAGTTTGTAGATGCTGTACAATCTGCCGAGACTTCCGGAAAGGGTGTCTCGGACCATGAGAAGAGGCAATGGGAGGAAATGACGAAGCTTGCGAGAATCCTGATTGACTTGGAATAAGAACTTTAGCTTTCGAATCGAGACTCGTGAATCTAATCGTGCGTGGACGCATCGCTGGTATTGAGGATTGTAGCCTGGTGAGCTATCACTTGCCTTAACTGTACGCCATAATATCCGCACGCGAACCAATGCCAGGCTCTGTAAATATGGCTGATGTCGCACGGAGGGCCACCCACAGGTTCTAGATGATTTACATCGCGCCTCGAGGAGTGCGTTAGGTGATGATATACTTGCTTCGGGAGTATCCTGTATGGACCGCTACTCCTGCTCCCGGCCACCGATGATGCTAATAATCCTCTCATAGACCGTAAACACGATACCTCCGCTCATCTGCAGAAGTAAAATTTGGATGACTTCTACGGCACATAATGAAAAACAACGCACAACTAATCTGGCTAGTCGCGGCGTTGTACCAGTCCAAAACCGGAAGATTCCCTCTTCAGTCAAGATCCTGTATCCACAGTGGAAAGAATTACGATACTGCTGGCGCGCTGATAGTGACTGCATCCGCGTCTTGATCACGCTGTGATCATGAACACAATGAGCTATCATCAGCGCATACAAGGACAATGCTCACTCCAGCGGTTGTGTCACATAGACTGTCACAAGACCAGCCACTGCACCAATCCCAAATGTGATTCCTGGAGGCAACTGCCGGCCTGGTCGTGTGGTTCCCTGAACGAACTGTTTGAGAGTTGTGTATGTCGTAAAACGTACTGCAGAGTTGGCTCCTTGACGCATCATCTAAAGTTCACTATTGAGAAATAATATATATTGGATACGCGCCAGAAACACTCACAACGGGAAAGAGTCCTCGATATATGCCGAGTATGCCTTCCTGTTGAATTATAGACATCGTTCCATGAGCAAGACCACGATATTGCGGGATTGGACGTTTGGCGTCATCGATCATCTTGGTCCTGCAAGAATGAGATGAGCAGAACATAGTTAAGATCAGCATATGCATACTTAATAGTCTCTGAAGGGGTGACAGCAATGATGGCCTCCGTCATACCAGCTCCGAGACCAGCTGTTTTCACCGTCAGATAATGCAGTCCCCACATAGAGCTCACATACCAAGTAAACTTCTAGGAGCACTGACATTGCCCTTCAAATAAACTTAGCCAACTCCTTCTTCCCAATTCCGACAAATATTACCTCTGCGTCTGCGAGCATACTTTTGAAGTGGTCATAACTCACGAATCGAACACCAGCCTTGACTGAATTGCCTATCACGAGTGCCGAACAACCCGAATACAAACCCGTTACACCTTTTTCGCGTAAAGTCGAGCGGATGATAGTCAAAGGTGACTCTCGCTAATCAAAGAAGAAACACGCCAGTCAGTTTTCATAACTGGAGGAAATGAATACCCACCTGCCCACCAAACTGTGACCGGGTCTTTACAAACTCAGTGGGGTATGTCACGAATCTATCTTCTGAAAATGAGCAATGCGTCGAGTAATGGGAAGTAACTTCACTTACGCCTCTATTGCTCCAGCGGTCGTACCTGCGATGAGAGAGTGGAGAGGCTTCTCTTTCTTAGAGCTCATTTTATGGAAATTGAAGGTTTGGACTAAGGGAGGGAATCCAGTTACGATTAAGAATGGTTTGCAAGTACTGTACTTCGGTTCGACTTCGGTTTCCACAGTTAGGCGAACACGCGTAAGGTCGCTCGCTTGTTGCCCGCCTGCCAACCAAGTACCGCGGAGTTAGAAATTTAGTTGAGACTCATGATCGTATACAGGAAGCGCCTCTATTATAAGGCTGTTCCAAGTTCCAAGTTAATAATATCTGTTCCATTGCCAAATACTACTTCACCACCAGAGGAGAAAGAAGCGGACGAGAGAAGGTAGAAGAAAAAGACTGAAATCCTTACACACTGATCATTGCCTTAAGTTAAGACGACTTTCTTGTCCCAGCGCAAGCACGGACCATTAATGTGTACAGCATCGAAATACGACACGAGAGACAAATACATACATCACATAGACAAACGTAGCAGGTGGGTGTCCATCATCTACTAAGGGCATGGCCCCAATTGCAAAGGATAATAAACATTTTCAAGAAAAAATTAAGTACTTCGTAGCCAACACTACTATTACTATCGAATCGAATCGAATCTCATATCCTATCGTAATGACTGTCGCCACTTCGAAGAGAGAGACTGTCAGTTGAACCCCTCAACTCTTCTGTTTCTGTTTCATCGGATGTTGTCTTTGCAAAACAAATGTCTATCACGCCTGCACGGCGCAGGTTGTCCTCCGTTGGGTGCTTCACATCATCCAGAACGTCACTGACAGGGGCTGAATGATGACCCATCCATAAGAGTTGCAATGCACCTGTATTTGGGATGATAGCTTGAATGTCGCTGGATGCATCGAACGCTCTTGTCATGCATAGAGCCAATGTTGTCATGATCACCGACGCAGATATCGCAAACAACAGCTAGAGTGACTCATCAGAAGACTGCCATAGCGTAGACGTCTTCATAAACTCACAGGAAGAAGGTTGATCTATGACATGGATCAGCAATGGACAGAAGTTCAGTGCAGTTTACACTGACATTGAGGCGCAGGGAAATAATCTGCTCATCAATATAAGCCGTCCCACTTCCATAGTCAAATCCTCCATTAGATGTGCCGATTCGCCCCGCTGAGCATGTGATACAGTGAGCAAGACACTTGCGAAAGTCACAGTTTCATGACCAATTACCTGTCCAAATGAGTTGTGCAGTCACACGCGCAATGGCAGCCTCTAGTTTATCTGGGCTCAACGTGACGTTGGACAGCGGATACTGGTCATGTCTCTGGGCGGGGAGATTCGATCCTACCAATGACATGAGATATCTAGAAATCAAATCTTGGGTGAGGAATTATAGCATGGTGGCGAAGGGAATGTTTTCAACTCATCCACAATTGAGGGTTCGTTAGGAGAGAGTCCAGCCATGAATGTATACCTGCTACTGATTTGGTAGCCCATAGCCGAAACAACCTTGTATGAGCAGTGGATCATTGGACTTTTGTAAACCCTCAAGATGAGCTTTAACACACACCATTGTTTGCCAGGTAACATTAGATGTCAAATGGGACACCTGCTTAATTTCCCATTGCTTTGATGATTGCGACACTGACCCGGGATTCCGCAGACTGTTGGTTTGAATGTCAAGCACAGCTTCTTCTGCCGTGACGGCAGAAAGAGAGCATCGCACAAAATAGACATCAACGGCATATTCAGCAATACCAATCGGCCAAAATATCGGCACGGCAAATTCTTGTTGTACGGAAGGTTCGATATCCAATAATGTGGAAATCATAAGGACAGTACCAGGGTCATTACCCAACTCAAACACCTATTGTAAAACAAATGTCAGTCAGATTCCACGTCACCCAAGAATTATCTTGGAGAAGTTTTACATTGTCACTTGGAACAAACCAGGAGGGGGTGAGTACTTGTACTTGATCCGACCCTGTCAATATTTCTAAATAACGATGAAACATTATTTGGAACGATGATGACATACAGGGGTAGCTTGCGCTCATAGAAAGTAAAAGATCTCGTCCAATCGAAGAATTTACATATAATATGCTGTTATCCACAGTATATGTGATATTGGGAAGCAATCCGCAATGCGAACTTATTGTGGTTGCGCTCACAGTTGCATTTCCTGTCATAGAGTTTGTTTGTGGGATGTCGTAGACTGAATTGTTGGATAACCCTACAGAGACCAGTCCGGGTAATTGACTGACAACTGATACGGATGCGGCAATGGATCCCCAGTTCGTAGGAAGGGTATCAAGATCCATCCAGTCATTCGGCCATCCTCATATTGTTGGCACAGAAGTTGCCGTGGAAGTATTGAATGTTTGAAATTGTAGCAAAGAGGAAGAGGTCACATGCAGCACGGAAATGCTTGCAAGATAAACAGTCACAGTAGAAATCGCCCACCATGAGGCAGAGATTCTTATTTGTTGCCAGAGACTACTGAGTGCAGAGCCGAGGCCCGCCCATGCACCAGAGATATCGTGTATGGTAGTCAATTTCTGACGGCGTACTAGGGTTTTTGACATCGCAAGCCGTTGGGTGAGGAAGAGTAAGACAGCCGTGTAAATCTAAATGAAGTCCTTTGATTAGTATACCTATCAGCTAAAGGACATCACACACCGTGTAAAATGCTTGCAGTGAAACACTTAGTACCACAGGCCAAAAATTGTTGTTCATCGTTGTGAATGGGAGGGTCGCACGATGTTCCCAATGAAAGATATAAGAAATAACAAGGATGACGTGTATCACGACCAGTATGGCATGCAGCATGTAACATGTGCCAGCAGAGGATGATCCATCGAGTACATTTCTTGAGAAATTTTTCAAGTAAGACTTCCAGGACACTGGAGGAGATGCAGCTATTGGTATGCAACACCAATGAACGTGGTAATAACATACCGAACCAAGTTCTTGGCGACTGAATAGCAGGATGATTGTCGTTTGTGGCTGACATGAATTACTTGGCGAAGGAAGACAGAGGTGGTACTATTAGTGGTATGAATGAAAAGGTCACGATCGACGTCCATATATCTGAAAAGAACATGCTTGATATCGCAATGTTATAGAAATATGGGAACCACTGATTGGGAGACAGATTTGGCAGTGGGAACGATCGAGTACTATGTCAAGGGCGGCCGATGAGCTGATCATCACATGAGACTGTGCTGGCAATGGTATATATAACAATGACCTGTTCAAACGCGCGGAGGCAACCATAATGCATAGCATGTAAAAGCGAGAGTGAGCTCTTTTGAGCACTTGAATTCAAATCCTTTAGTCAAGGTCGCGGGCATGAATCTCATAGCGGGCCACCGGGGGTTTGTGGCTGATGTAAACCGAGACCTAGTAGCGATGTTGCTAGAACTATGAATGAACAATCGGCTTCTATTACATGTATATAAAGACGACCTCACCTTTTACGGAGACATGGGAACAACTACTATTTGTGCGAATAACTCAAGGTGGTGGGGACGAAGGCTAAGTCGAGCGCGACTGATGCTGATCATCTTTTTGGCGGGCCACGCCGGGTGCATCCACGTGCTGTAGCACCACAAACTTGAAAGCTTTGACGACCGTACGTAGTTGTCTCCACTCGAACACCATGAACTGACGCACATGACGTCACTCCCTCCAGCGGCCTCGACATGCATATAAAGCAAAATTGAACTCTCCTGTTGAAATCGACATTCGCCCCCCAATTACAACCAACCCGCAATCGAAATCTATCATAGCATCAGTCAGCAGTCAAATATGTCCAGCTCACAAAACAATACCAACACCACTGCATTGAACACTTCTCGCCCGCAGCATCAACTTCATGACTCTTCTCAGCCGCTACCAGGTTCCGGGTCGCGTGCCGCCGCACAGACTCAAGACTACTCGCCCGCGAATATCGAGCGTATATCGTCCTCTGAAATCCATGGCAATGAGGCCTCTGCGGAGTCGGATGCCGACTCCACTCGTGCTACCATAGGAACGCCGTCTGCCGGGCGCACAGTCCCAGGTCTAGACTCGCATCAGAGCGAGAGCGCTCGTGGTAACACTGCCTTCACCAGCGAGCGCCCGCTTGGCGTTCAACCTACACCAGAAGGTACTAGCCATTCAATCATGGCGATAAAAAGCGATTGACATACTTGCAGGTGGAGTCGCAATTGGTGGGCAGCCCAACCTGCCCGAAGGCCATGCTGGGTTCGGTGACAAAGTCGTCGGAAAGACGCAAAAGGCAGGTCTCGTACTTTTTACGTGCTATCGACCATTAGCTGATTTCCTTTATAGGTCATCGGCAAGTACACCAAAAATGAGGAGCTGCATGAGAAAGGGGAGTTGAGGGAGACAGGCGGAAAAGGGACTGTCTTGGGTGATGCTCGAGCAGCTCATGATTGAGAGGTGATCATTTCATGGCAAGTAGACTAGCTGGACATTATCCTGGGATATGTACGATCAAGTTGTATCATAGAAGAATCGCAGCCAATACCTCTTGCGAAAGGAATTGTGCCGTGACAGTAACTAGAAAAATGTAGTTGGTCGACCATCATCATAAACAGTCCGAACAACCAAAATCTCATACATGCACTTGATACAAAAACTACAGATGCAAGTAACAACAGCCAGAAGTGAAATAAAGTTAGTACGGCTGATCGCTGCGCTCACAACATGGATAGATAAAGTCAACACCCGCTGTATAAATCCAATAGCCACTACTGCTGTGGTCCCTCGAGCTTCTTCTTGCCCGAAGCAGCTGTCAAGCTCTTGTGGATAAATGGCAACACACCTCCTCCGGCGATTGTGGCGCGAACAAGGATATCGAGCTCTTCATCTCCTCGGATGGCAAGTTGTAAATGCCGGGGTGTTATACGCTTGACGCGCAAGTCCTTTGACGCATTTCCTGGCACTCGGTGTAAGAACGAATATATTTAATTCGAATTGACCGACTCACCAGCAAGTTCAAGCACTTCAGCAGTGAGATACTCCAATATTGCACTGGTATAGACAGCGGCCTTTGCCCCAATACGCACATTGTGCTGCGTGCGCTGTTTCAGGTAACGATGAATACGACCGACGGGAAACTACAAGGAGGGAAAAGAAAAAGGGGCTATATCAGGAAAATCGATCAGAGGAAAGTACATTCAAGACGGACCTGGAGGCCAGCTTTCTGACTGCGAGTCTGTATCGTTCTTGGTGTCGCGGTCGCACCGGAACCCGCAACCCCTCCTGATGCTTGAGTGGGCGCGCCAGACTTAGACTTCCCTCCGGTAGATTTGGGTGCCATAAGTGATAGAATGTGATGTTCTGCTCGACAAAGGTCTTGTATACACTACGGGCCGTCAACCAGAATTACGGCAGATTGCAACAAAAGATAAGAACTTACCGGAAACTAGAATGGTGTACAAACACGTTGATGTGGCACGGAGAGTTTGAGGGGTGTGATCACTCAGACTGTTTGAAGTGAAAAACGAGTAAGGGGTGGTCAGCGAATGTGAGAAATGCAGTCAACAAGGACGCGAAGGGTGTTATGATGGCAGTAAGAGGTAGAGTCGCGTCTTTGTTTAGGGTCGGCAATTCGGTGTTGTTGAATGAGAACGTGAATGCTATTTTTGGCCTTATTTGTGACGCGTGTAGTCACGTGACTTGAGCCCACGATGAAAGAGCCCACTGAAAGTTGGCTTAAGCACATTGTGACTAGAGTCTGCGTACTACGTAGAGGCTTGGTGATATTGTGGTACATCTTCGGTAGGAATAAACATCTAGCAAGTATTAATGCTAATCTATCTTGTCTATCTAGCTCGATAAGGATTTCGTGATGAGTTCGAGCACTCCATACTTGGACGCATTGTCCAAACACTTTCCAGCAGAATGCTCGTCTGTCATAGACTCCCTGAGTTCTGAGCAAGCTCGCTCTGCTGTGGACACGCTACTTGCATTTGCATCTGGCGGTGAATGTCCCACAAATATATCAGCCCTTGGCCAACTTGGGTGGGCACGAACTCAACCTGCCGCCATGAGGGCGGTTCAAGACCTGGCTGTACAAAAGGGCATAAAACGCGGGCGAGCAGCCAGCACTGATGAAGAATGCGTCGACTCCAATGTCAAGCGCCAAAAAACTACAGATGCAATAGAGGACGACCGGCCCATTTTTACACTTCCTTCGATATCCACGACCTCGCCTGTTCGAAAAAAAGTTGACATCATGATTCACGAGAAAACGATACGCTTTGTAAATCCTTCATCTCGTGCCGTAGAAGCTTCAATACCTCTCTCTAGTATTTCACGAGCATTTTTGGTACCAACACGTGGAAAAGCAAAGCAGCACTGGACGGTCGTAATGCTATCCAGCGACGTACCTGAAAAGGGTAAGGCCACAACTTCTAACCCACATCAAATAATATTTGGACTTGACGCTATAAGCGCCTCTAAATTTGAAGCTACCTCCTACTCTGACTCCACTCCATCCACGTCAACAATCGCGAAGGGAGAAGAGACGCTCTTCGTCTTACGCGAGTTTCTGACACATCTCCCTATTCCCCTTCTGGAGGCCTCAGCAACTGTATTTCGCAGTGCGTGTGCCACTCCTAAATCAGGACACTGCGCAGCAGGTATCGATGCATATCTTCGCTGCCAAACCTGGAAATCTATGGTTTTTCGATTCAGGCATTCTCTGGGGAGAGAGCAAACCATGCGAATTTTGGGCTGTTGGCGATCTCATCCCAAAAGATGGTGTTCGCTTGAATCAGTGCCACGGGTCGCATGTGTTCCGTCATCCTAGGGAGAAAGTCGTCCGCTGAAGATCACAACGATAAAGGAGGAAACAAAGAAGATGCAGAGGGGGACATTGTCGAGACGGAGTTTTCCATGGTAGATGGTAGAGAGCAAGATCCCATCAATGCGTGGGCGAGGCAGCGAAAACACCTGTTTGGTAAAGGTTCCGCTCCACCTCCCTCCAAAGTCACAAGTGGTAAGAAGGCAGCGACTGAGGAGGCACCACCGATTGGCGGCAATACTGCTACCAATGGTCCCGCGTGGGATGACTCAGACTCGGATGATGACGACTACGAGATTGCATCGTCGGAAGACATTGATAATAGCAGCTCGTCAGATTCAGAAGCGAGCGACGTCGGGAGTGGTAGTCAACCTGATGACGGTTCGGAGGAGGAAAACAACCATGGAAGCGATGCCAACGGCGAAGAGAGTGGCGAGGAATCTGAAGAGGACCTTCAAGAGGCGCATCATCCTCTCTTGCGACCGGGTGCTATGCCTAGGATGTCTAAAGCGACCATCGATGCAGTCGTAGACATGGTGAACGAGGATATGATGGGAGACAGCGAGGAAGAAGACGAACTCGACGATTCATAACTGGAACAAATGCACCAAGGTACTTTGCTTCAGTACCAATGCAATCACTCCTCGCTATCGATTTGATCGCGAGGTTGACAATGAGTACTGTAGCAAATCGTGACACATGACTTATTCAAGTATTCTAGAGTCTCATCCGAAGGTAATTAAGCAACGCACCCCATTCGTGATGTGCACATGCGTCGACTAAACTGACAAAATATTGGTCCAAAACACTATTTTCGCCATATTGCACGCTGATGAACTAACTACGAAATATTGCAAGATAACAAGAGGAGAATGAAGAATTGGATGAGCTAACAAAAGAGACGGATGAAACACGGAATTAAAATGTTGTTTCCCTAAGGTTGACCGTTTGTATTCTGAATAGGAATACAGCAAGCCCAGACCATGAAACGAGCACGCCACCCAGCAACTCTTACAGTGGCATGAGGATTGGTAGTGGCAGTGGCAGTGGGAGGTGGTGGCTGTGACGATGATGTGTTCTGCGTTGCTCCACTGTGTTGTTGGGTGTTATGAGTCTTGGGAGGTCGAGACTGAACTGGTTTCCGGCTTCTTCTTCCTGCGTATAGTTCCTCTGCGCGAAAAGGAATCAGTAATGAATATAAACAATCGAGAGAAAACACATGCGGGTTTGCCTTGCTGTGTATGGAACCTCGACTACAGGTGGCTCTTGCAACTCGATGTCCTGATCTATCTTGCCTACGCAACATGCCAGAGACTATACTTCGAGTCCAGCTGAGAGGGTGGGATCGGGGATGGGTGTCGGGCTCAGCTGCCCTATGCTGGCCTGGAGCGGTGCCAGAAGGAGAGGCGACTGTGGGCGCGTTGATGTGGTGGTGAGGTGGGTGGTCCTACGGGACTGGGATAAACGAGTACGCAACTGCCAACATTTTTGTCAGGAACATTCGACCATAGATGAAAACCACGTACATTGGCATCTCGCAATGCATCGTCGAAGAACCCTTGGGGTATTCGCCGCGCACCTTTCATCTTTGAGACTGGCCATGATGTAGCGTCAACCTGAGGGAGCCATTGTCAACATCATTGAAAATAAAAAATGTATCTATGCTTACAATATCTGACAAAAGGCCAGCATCTTTGAGGATCGCGGAAACATCCCATATATGATGGTCGTCGGTGCAGCTAGTGGCGAGAAACTTTCCATCTGCAGAAAAGGTTGCAGAGATCACGTCGTCTTCATGGTGAAGTGGTGTTCCTATGGGTTGAATGGTTTCGAGATTCCATAGTTGCGCTGTCTTGTTGAGTGATATGCTTGCGAGGATGTGTTCGTTGGGAGATAGTAAAATGGTTTTGGCGAAGTTCTCGTCCAACTCAATGATAGCTATTTGTGACCAGGTGGCTGTGTTGATTTTCCTGAGCTCGATTCCACCAGCAATGAGCGTTTTGCCATCCGAGGTCCATGCCAGATACGATGCACCTCCCTCGATTGTTTTGAGCAATTTTCCTGCATCGGTATTCCAGATTTTGAGGTCGTCACCGCCCGTGGCAATCATCTCGCCATTGGGTGAGCCTGCCTTGATCGGCCCAAGGATACTTTCTCCGCTCTCCGTGACGTCCCACACCACGAAAGTTCCGTCCTGGCATCCGCCTAACACTCGCCCTCCGTCTGGACTCCAGCACACAGACTCCACTCCCAGTATCATATGCCCCGTCCAATTTTTGATGACTTTGCCAGTGTCGATGTTCCACAATTTTACTGCGCCATCCATATTCCCGTTTGCTATGGTCTTACCGTCCGGCGATAATGCTATAGTCTCAACTCCAAAATCTTTGTCTTCCCATTCCTCCCCGATCTGCGCACCTCTCTCTATGTCCCACATTCGAAACGACCCATTCCATGAATAGATGATGACCCGCTGTCCACCGGGTAGGTGTAGGATGTGTTTGGTGCTGACATCCACTTTGATCTTTTGGTAAGGTTTCGTCTCTGAGTTCTTGTGCTTCGCAGAGGCTGGGTGCCCCGTGATTTTGGTTTTGGGATCCACTCAATGGGTACGTCACAATGTCAACTCTTAAAATCAAATACCGTATGATTTATTACTTACTTTTAATCTAAGTGTACTGGACTTGTACACATAAAGATGGATACAGAGCGCAAGCTGGGATGGGGTGGATGTAGAGATTCAAGTCACAAGGGAGGTCGTCTTCTACTGGTGCGTCTCGCTTCGCATTCGCTCCACAGCTCCAGCACTGGCTGTGCAGATTATGTACCCAACGCTCTTCACAATGCCCCAACTTTCCCCATCTGCATTGACTCCTTCAAGTTAGCATTGCAGGTTTACAATTCCGCAAACCAGTGTTTCCCTGGGCCCATCCGGTTCTACAGTCTTCGTATCTATTTTCTCGCACCGCATTTCCCTTGAGAGTACAACTGGACGCTTCATGCATGTCTTTTCAATGTCCAACCTGAGCTGTTCACCTTCGTCGTAATACCAGCTCATTCGCAATATGGCCATCCTGGTCACAATTTCCTAGTCGTCGTCCAATTAACCATTTCCTTCTCCAGATATGCGTTTATGTA
Organism: Suillus occidentalis; assembly: GCA_016628085.1. NCBI lineage: Eukaryota > Fungi > Basidiomycota > Agaricomycetes > Boletales > Suillaceae > Suillus > Suillus occidentalis. The sequence continues at coordinate 11,052 of JABBWB010000226.1, read as the reverse complement.
CTTGGAGGAACGGTTCTCAGACGACAGCCCCCAATACCGACCATCTTGCCTAGGTCGCCGTCCGGGCTCAGTCCTATAGGTGCATCTTTCAATGATGTCGTGTTCAGTGTCGATTCACAGCTTGAGAATGGGCTGTGCAACTCCTTATAAAGGTGGCTGACCATGCGTGACAACCAACTGGCCCAACGAGAGAGACAGCAGACAAGATGTTGGGACTTTGGCGCCTGCCGGAAACTCTCGAGGGATGGTACTGCTCGACGACTCCACACGACCGAAGTTTGAAACCGCTTGATGTTGATGAGCGTCGACGTCGGTCTCTGCATCCAAAATATCTCAAAACCTACGTGCAAATTCGGATATCATTCATTCTTCGACTGAACACCATAACTTGAACGTGTCACCATCACCCACAAGCCGAAGGTAAGATGAGTTTCACAGGAATCTTGGCCCTGGACATGTTGTCGGAGGGCAGCATGCTTTCACAGGTCGATATCGGCGACGAGAGTGGAATCTTGCCTTATACTGTAACATTGTGACGATTGCTGGAGCATGGGCCAGCACGGAGAGAAACTCTGTTAGTTCTGGGATTGTTGCTTGTATAGGTACTGGTGTCTGGTTGATGTCCTTTCAGCTGAACTTTGACGGGAGTCGTGCTCTAACAACCACCTCCTCCCTCCTCCATGCGTAAGTAACATACTGTCGTCCCCGCACGCGCTCAATTTACTTCATCATGACGAGGCGCCAAACCAATCCGTGACTACCCCACTTACTATTATCTCTGCAATACTGTGCCCCTTGGTAGGGCGTGGCACACTGCGCTTGGATTCGCTTTAGATCTTGACACGGACAATTGCACCTTCGCTTCTTGAGATCCTTTCCCCTTCGGTATCACTTGGCGCTGTGATCTTTGGCTTGTGGTATGCCAGCGCAACATCACAGTAATTGCTCAACGTCTCAGCGATCATTGCCTGCCACAAGGCGAGCACTGTGGATAGGTGAGCACTAATATTTCCACCTTCTCCTGCGATCTCAGTCACCTTACTGTAGGGAGTTCCACATCTGTTTCGTCGGAGCACTCTTATATGCAGCTAAATATTTGTTCTATTGTTCATGTGCTACGGCGCATTGTCTTGGCTCGAATTGGTGCTTGTACCACTACGTGGCAAGGTGTGGAAGGTAGGAGCGTGGAGGTCTGAGCACCCACCTGTGGAAGAATGATGGCCACAACTATGCTTGTATTCTTGTCTCATAAAAGCCGCCGTGTTTTATCCTGTCACTCATCGATTTTACCGCTAAATGTTTCCCGAAGTTTTCATCTCAAAATCCTCCCCATCTTTCCTGTCTACTCGAATCATGGGACAAGTGTGCTCAAAGTGCCATGCAAAAATCGCGATCCAGAAGGTATAATTTTCCTGTTCTGCAGTTGTCTCAATTTATATTTCTTTGTGTTTAGGGACCAGTAGCAATGTTCGATGGTAAGCCCGTTTGTAACAAGTGCGACCGCCGCGTGCATGTGAGATGTTTATCTTTTGCTATTTGGATAGTAATCTAATTTAGGCCTTCATTGCAGGCGCCCCTCCCGACCATCACCAAAAAAACAGAGCCTGAGAAGGTTGACAGATCACCTTTCCTCTTTTGAGACCATACTGATTTGTGCCGCCCCTTGCAGAAGCCATACGAAGAGCCAGAGGCTTACAAGAGAGAATTCATCCACGACGGACGAGAATTTCTTGATGTAAGTCCTCCTTAGCTCTCATGCACGATCTCCTCAATACAATTTGTCAGTGCCCGGCGCATCTGCCACCTCCTAAGGAGGGTTACGGGGTCAGGCGCATACAAGTCCCCGATGAGAAGGGTATTATGCGTTACCAGTACATACGCCGCTTCGTGGGCAAACAGTGACCCGATGCAGCCGGCAAGCTCATGAGGCATGTCAAGAAGTTCTTCGCCTTACCTGATGATGCTGAGATCGAACAGACGCGATTGTCTGCCGAGTGTTTACATCGAATTTGTTGGTCTTTAACGATTCATCTTCATGGACCCTGTACATTTTCATGTCTACTCATCGTGTAATAATGTACACCATATCGTAACCCCATGTTCAATTAAGTTCAATTATGCACTGCCAACTTGCGCGTGTTGTCCACAGAATCGCTCCACTGCAGAGGTACCGAAACTATGGTTTTCCTGTCATAGACAGAACACTGGAGAGCAAGATAAGTGATTACGAACGAGGCTACTATCATTGATGAGGAACGATATCTCAAAGCATCCGAGAACTACAAACAAATGAGAATTTGACAGGGAGGATAGATAATATTACAAGTCTGCAGGCGGAGACCAAGGATTTCAGTAGTGCGAAGCTGAGAATGGTGAAGTTCGTCAATTAAGAGGATGATGCGACAATGGATATACTGTTAGACACATAAAACTTTAAAGGATGACATTGTTACAAAAGGTGGTAACTACGTCCTTTCCACTAGATGCGATAAAGAGTTGTACACAGATAGATAAAGTTCATGATATAGTAAACGTTAGAGATGCGGGTGAGAGTTTACTTTGTATCTAATCGAAGTATTGGGCATATGTTCGAGTCAAGATTCTTTGAGGCTCCACGTCGCCGCCCGGTTTGATGTTGCCCGCCGGGTGTTGCACTCGACGTCTTTTGCTGGGCCTGCCAGCAGGATATTGTTGAGGTACTAGACGCTTCAACTCCGGTTTTCCAGCAGGATATTGTTGAGGCACTAGACGCTTCAACTCTAGCTCAGTGCCTGCAGGATATTGCCGAGGCACTAGACGCTTCAACTCGCCGGGATTACCAGCAGGATATTGCTTAGGCATTAGACGCTGTCCCTCTGGGTTGCCAGCAGGATATTGCTTAGGCATTAGACGCTGTCCCTCTGGGTTACCAGCAGGATATTGCTTAGGCACTAGACGCTGTCCCTCTGGGTTGCCAGCAGGATATTGCTTAGGCATTAGACGCTGTCCCTCTGGGTTACCAGCAGGATATTGCTTAGGCACTAGACGCTGTCCCTCTGGGTTGCCAGCAGGATATTGCTTAGGCACTAGAGGTTTTTCCCCCGGGTTGGCCGCGTTTGCCTTCTGCAAAAGACGTGCGCGTGCAAGGCGCAATTTCCTCGCAGATTGCTCCTTTATGAATTCTCCAAGCCGGGCGAGTCTCTTCTTTCTTTTTTCGAAAGCATCCGGTGCTAAAAATCTTTGATCAATCAAGGTGTCCTGAATATCGCAAGAGGTTTACATACGTAGCATGATATCGGACGCCGCGTCTTGTTGTGCTGACGATACAGCAGTAGCAGGAACGACAGGCTGTATGGTGCCTTTCCAAGCAGCTGGTATTTCAGGAGGGGCTGGTAATCCCTCGATGCCGAGCTGGGCACGGGGATCAACTCCTCCGCAGGATATGACAAACCGAGTGTATAGAGGATCCAAAAGGTGGGATATTCTTTCTGTACGAATGGTGAGAAGGAACGAAATATAATGACAATAAATATTTACCGTTCAGGTCAGAGCCGAAGGCGTGCTTCCGACGTTCGATGAAAAGAAGCAGTTTGAAGTATGCCCTCTTGAAGGGCAGGAGATCTTCTGAACAAGCAACGAACAGGTACAATTCCACTTTTAAACGTTTAAGAGTGCTACGCGCGACCTGGATTACCGACAGCATTAAATTAACATTAACTTGAAGAGAGCTTGCGATGATTGAAATAATATTTACCTCTGTCAAGGCGATGATCTACACAGAAACAAGTCGTCAGTTGATTGTACAGGATGTTTAACAGCAGAGATAATACCTTTCGACCGTAGCGTTGTAATTCGCAGTCTTCTGAATGCTCGAACCTCATGATGTCATTGATACCTTGCAGGAGATGGTCTTTAGAGCAAAGACGTGTAGTCAGTTCATGAGTGACTCTTCGACTATCGAGTGCAGGGGGGGTGATGCTGTTCATGACTGGTAGAAAGTAAGTGGAAGGAGAGATGATGAGAGAAGAGATACTGGAGTCAACGCCCAATTTATATTAATATTGCTGTGGCATTCTTGGTCCACAAATACGAGCCCGATGCAGGCTATGTGGACGCATCAAAAGAACAAACACCATAACAATGAGCGGATGGTTGTGGACATTCTGTGGATAGCGGGATTCCACACTCTCGGCCATCTTGCAGGATGATCATAATGACTTGAAGCACCCCGTCCCGTACCCCTCCTATGAGTGCTCGGGCGGGGTTTGATGTGGAAACGCACGCACAACATCATCAAATAACACGTCCACAAACTACAAAATTAATCTCGCCACAAATCCAATCAATTTGAAGGTGACTACGCAAACATGCAATGTAATCGTGTGCAGGTGTATATATATTTACCTGGTAGAGTATGGACGCATATAATAATTACCCGAATATTTGTGGGCGGAGAATAGGATTGGCTTCACGCGTGCCGAGGATTCATTCTACAATTGTCTACCCCAAGTCGCACAAGTGCACTTACTGGCCTGTAGTTCTTAGATCCTCCTCTCTGACGGTTAATTCGCAAGCTATATTTAAGCAAGGACCAGAGCAAGCCTTTGGGTGATGTTACCCTACTCTAATAACGGTCTACAATTCAAGTTCCACAAGAAATCGAAACATGGTATAACAAGTAAAAAACACTAGATAGAAACCTTACCTCTAGGCTCATAGGGCAACAAGAGAGCAAGGCTACCAGGCAAAAATCACCAGAGCTCCAGCGATATATACAGGCACCGCCGTCGCGAGGTTAGAATATAACGCGATGACAGGGGCCTAAGATCCACGACGCGATAAGGACAGGTAGTGCGAGATGACAAGTGGGCGCACCAAAACGCCAAACACCCTCGAGGCTGTAGACGTCAGACCATTCCCTGTTCCACGATCTTTCGCAGGAAAAATCTCGGGAGAAATAGCATACAGGACGCCATACATAATCTAACCACATTTAATCTAGTCTCCCAGTCCGATGAACTAATTCACTTACGTTGCTGAAGAACACGTATCCGCAATTCCACCCCAGGAGTTGGTTGGATGTCTGGGCGGTGGTGGTCGTGAACAAAAACGCGCCAGTGAGCCCTTTATTTCGCGGGAAGTCGTTGAGTGATGGAATTGCTTGGTAATATCTTGTTACTTGCCTGAGGCAATGGCAAGAGTACCCTTGCGCCCAATATATGGGAGTTCTACTGCCCAGCCGGCGAGCAAGGCAGCGGGCACAGCCGATGACGCTCAGGATGACTTGCTGTACTGCGGCTTCAGTAAAAAAACATGAGACAAAGTATTACACGTGCGTTGCGATAGGTAATGTACAACGATCCATCCCCGAAGGCAGCACCGCGGCTCGAAAGTCTACCAGGCATGAGACAAACAGGCGATATATCCAGGTTGAGGACCCACAAATATGGCAGGAAATTATTATACAGCGTGGAGGCAAGTCCGATAATACCTGTGTTCTGTTTGTCATTGCACACGCAGCAATTGCTGCATCCTTACCCCAGATAGCAATCAAGAGACTAGTCGACCAGGCCATTTTGGGAGTAGCAAAGAGAGCCTTGATATGCCCGGTGTCATACTTAGAACTCTTACTCAATATCTTGTGCCTTTCCACAGAGGATGGACGCCCGCCTGGAATTGCTCTTTCAGGAGTTTCAAGCTCTTCTAGTGTGATGAGGGATGTTGTTCCGTTGAATTTCGCTAATTTGTGGATTACCTCGATGGCATCAGCGTCACGACCGATGCCAGAGAGGAAACGTGGACTCTCTAACAATGTGAAAGTGAAGAATCGAACAGCCCACAGGGAAAGAGTGATTCCGCCGAGGATGATTAACAGATAACGCCATCCCATATTGTTTAATTTGGTACAGTCTGAGGCACTGGCACAAGAATAACCAGCAATTAGGGGCCAAGCAATCTAAGTGCTCTTAGCAAACGTGCCGACGAGGGGACGTGTAATACGCACGAGATTTGATAGCAATTGTCCGAGACACCACCAGATAGAAAGGATGGTGAGCAAGTACTGGTGGGAACCTGGGACGAAGTCTGGTAGGATTGTAATAAGTTACTGTGGTACGTCCAGATGTGAACTACCCATCACCAAGAAAAACAGCAGAATCCACTGGCAGGTTGCCTGTAATATTGTCATTAAACGTGCTTTCAAAAAAATGAAAATGGCAGACCTCCCACGCCGACACCAACCATAGCGATCAAGGACGCTAGTGCAACGAAATTAGGAGCTCCACCTGATGCCAATCCGAATATTCCAGCCATAAACAACGTGACGTTGAAAGACCACCTAGGTATTACATGAAGTGTGAATAGGTACAGATGAATTCGTGCGTACCTCCTTCCCCAGATATCACATCCAAGACCCCAAAACACAGCACCGACGAGGAGGCCGATATTCGAAGCTAACGACAAGAGAGGCCCGTTGAAATGGAATTCATTGACGACAGGTGCAAGGATGAGTCCGCTCAAAAGCTGCAACCAACTTCAGTCTAGTGAAACGTGCCAGAAACGGATAAACATACAGGCCAAACCGAGTCACTTTTCCACGGAACACACGTTTGGATCAGAAACCATGCAAGGGGCGATCACGATACCACTCACGCAAACCAGCCAAAGCCAGTGACCACGAAGAGATACCACTATCATTTCGAGTTCTCGCGATTGAGATACTGAAAACTCATTGTGGAATCTAGTACAGACCTGATATCTACCCATGCCGATGTCTTGTATTGCACGATTCAAGATGCGAGCTTTTGCCTGATACACTGGATCATTGTAGCCGTCTTCGTAAAGATCTATTGCAGGACCTGTGATCGAACTGACATCTGGAAGTACGTCGGGAAATGGAGCAGTAGTAGAATCCACGATTTTAGAGAGCATCTCAGCTAGCACTTGTCGTGTTCACAGAGATGGTGGAGGACTTGGGCCGGGGGACGGAAAATTCAATCTAAATGGTGGTGGAGAGCGGCTTGGGAGCGGTAAATGATATCTTGGTCCATCCAAAACACTTCTTTTTAAAGACTGTGATGTGCGTGCGCCTCGCATTTCTGAATGAGTAAGGGATTTCAAATGATATGAACTCGATCCTCGTGACGCTATTATTAATGTATCCGCGGATTCGACGCTGGATGACTAATGCGAAGGTATAAGCTTGCTAGTGAGTGCAGCTGATAGTACATAAAGTAATGTTGGTAATGTGTCAGAGCGAAGAATTCCTCAAGCTAGCCGTCCTTCTTGACTTCTCCAGCTAGTCGACGCTCTCTTCTTCGCTTAACATCCCAATTATAAACCCTGGCAGTATTGACTTCCATCACCGTCAGCTGCTCTCGCAGAAATTCCAAGTCTTCGATCGTAGCTTTTAAGCTGGCCTCTGCAAGATCCAATTTGGATCTCAGGAGCGACGCAGCCTCTGCCAACTTGTACGATAGCATAACATTCGCCTTGCACGAAACATCAGGTGTCATCGGGAAACTCACGGGGGGACAACCAAACTCACCCCCAACCACAGATAGACAGTGTCGGTGTCCTCGAGTTCTGCTTCTGCGAAAAGGGTGTCATTTAATTCGAACGTCGTGATAAGCGGCTTTTTGGGATTGTCGGAGTTTTCCTCGTCACTGAGATCATCCTCCAGATCGTCGTTTTTATTCTTGCTTTCCTACGTGATCATCAGATAATGTTGACGCACGTGTTCAAAGTGATGGACTCACTCTTCTTTCTTGCAGGAACTCCACCATATGTAAGGTCTTCCTGATATCAGGGATCTTATCCTCCAGACCTTTTCGTCGTTGTGTTAGATTGGCATCCATATATCGGTACTTCCTGGACTTCCTTAGGTTCAAGATCATCATAGAGTATATATCAGCGCAAACATACGCGATAGCATCCTGAAAATTCTTCAGGGGTGTCTCAACCGCGCCATCTGGGCCACCTAGATATTCTTCGACATTTGCCTACATTATCATTATTAAGCATGAGCAGAAGATCACTACTTTTATTGATACGCACAATGAATGGAGCTTTTGGAATACCCCGTGGATTTTTCTCCTCTTGAAATACCGACTTGGCAGACATGGTCCTCGAGATTATCCAGAGGCAGTATTCAAAGCCACTCGAATTCCAATTTGTGCAATGACGAGGTCGGAATATCCGGTCGGAGGTAGAATTGGCGCATATAGCCTGAGATTTTTGCTTCATACTCACAAATTTTTGCAACGATGTCCCGTTTGATTGTGAAAAATCTACCCGCATACCTCACACCAGATCGCCTCAGAAAGCACTTCGAACAAAATGGTGCTCCCCCTGGAACCATCACAGATGTGAAAATTTCACTCAAGCAAGACGGCACATCGCGTCGATTCGGTTTCGTTGGTTTCAAGACGAATCAAGAAGCAAATGCTGCAAGGGACTGGTTCGACCGCACGTTCATCGACTCGACTCGAGTTAACGTCATGGTTGTCTTAGTAAGTTTCCTTTTTCCCAAGTGTCAGTATTTTGTTCTAAAAATTACTCACAGGACTCAACAGATGCTCCAGCTCCTCGACCAAATAAGAGAAGACGCCTGGAAGACACTGCAGAACCAGGACCGTCATCGCGACCACACGTTCAGAAGGCGGACATGAATGGTAAGACGAGTGCGCCAGCCCCTTTGACATCAGCGTCTCCGCTGGATCAGTTCATGGACGTCATGCAACCACGCACGAAAAAGGGTCCGTCATGGGCAAATGAAGTTAAGGAATCCCATCCAGTGCTATCGGCCAGCCATTCCGAGGCAATGTCGACATCTGATGAACCGGATAATAATGAGGCTGTCTCGGACCTCGAATGGATGCGACGGCATATGAACTTGGCATCAGATCTGTTACCCGATAAAGTCTTTGAGCAATCGGATGATGAGCACGAGCTTCACCAGAGCGCCGTTCCTGAAGAACTCCAGGATTCGACAACAAAGACGATTATGCAGACATCCCGATTATTCCTTCGAAATCTTGCCTTCTCATGTACGGAAGCCGAGATCATGGAGCTATTTCAAGCGTTCGGGGAAGTCGCGCAGGTGGGTGTCCTAGTAGCTTTGTCGTGCATTCTCTATCTTTCGCTTTTTCTTGATGATAAACACTTAGGGACATCTGATCTCCCCCCGGGGATGTGCTGATCCCGGGAACCGATAGTAGAAAAATTATCTGACTTTTATTCCCGTTTGCAATTACTTTTCGGCCGATCATTTCGCTGACTTGTCAGTTATCTTACTAGGTTCACATACCCATTGACCGCCTATCAAAGCAGTCGAAGGGTTTAGCTTATGTAACCTTCAAGCAGCCGTCGTCTGCCCTCTCGGCGTATGAGGCGCTTGACAAGACGTCCTTTCAAGGTCGTATTCTCCACGTCATTCCTGCTGTTGACTGTAAAGGCAAGTTCGAGGTAGTAGAGGGTGAGGGGAAAAAACAATCATTAAAAGATGAAAGGAGTTCTCGGCGTAAAGCCACAGCTGGGCGGGAGTTCAATTGGAGTATGTTGTACATGAATGTTCGTCAAGCCTTTGTTATGTTACGCACTATCGAGTCTCATGCAATGCATGTGCAGAGCGATGCAGTGGCATCGTCTATTGCCGATCGAATGGGAATTGCCAAAGCAGATATTCTGAATCCTGAGTCAGATAATGCGGCAGTTAAGCTTGCAGCTTGCAGAAACACACGTTATCCAAGAGACGAAGTCGTACCTCGAGTCCCAGGGGGTTGTCTTATCATCATTCTCTTCCCGCGCGCGGTCCAATACTACAATACTCGTAAAAAACATTCCCTATGGCACCACTGCGGAACAGATACGTGAGATGTTTGAGTCACACGGGGAACTCAGTCGTGTCATCGTACCACCGGCAGGTACCATGGCGGTGGTAGAATTTGAACAAGCAGATGAAGCCGCCAAGGCTTTTCGAGCTGTAGCTTACCGACGCCTCGGAAGTAGTGTCATCTACTTGGAGAAGGGTCCGATGGGCATGTTCCAAGAGACTACAGATACAGCAGGCAACTCTGGCCGCACGCTAACAACCGCATTCAAGCCGATCACTATCGCCGAGCAGGAAGCTGGCAGCAGTGCTGATGCGGATGAACCTGATTTGTCTGCTGGTACGACTTTGTTCGTCAAGAATCTGGCTTTTAGTACCACCGCAGAGCGTCTGATTCAAGTCTTCCGGGGTCTTTCTGGATTCTCGTTCGCGCGGGTACAGACCAAGCCTGATCCCAAACGACCTACTATTCCTGGTACTGAAGCACCTCGGCTGAGTATGGGGTATGGTTTCGTAGGTTTCAAGACGGCCGACGATGCGAAGAAGGCTATGAAGAGCATGCAAGGCTTTATACTTGACGGACATTCATTGCACGTCAAATTTGCTGGACGCGGAGCAGAAGACGAGCCTAAGGACAACACGATTGCCAAGAGCAGCTCGACGAAGATGATAGTGAAAAATGTTCCATTCGAAGCTACGAAGAAGGATATCAGAGAACTGTTCAGGTCAGTACAATCTACTGTTTATGTGCCTAATATTCTATTCAACCCGCACCTATATAGTGCCCATGGTCATCTCAAATCTGTACGTCTTCCGAAGAAGTTTGACTCGCGTTCGCGTGGTTTCGCGTTCTTGGAGTTCCTCACCCGGCACGAAGCCGAGAATGCATATGCTGCACTACGACACACGCATTTACTTGGGAGACATCTTGTGCTTCAATGGGCGGAAGAGGCTGAACAGGACATAGAGGTGTTACGGAAGAAAGCAGGCGTAGGGTACGGTGACGGTGCTGAACTGCCTGGGCGCAAACGGAAACTTGAAATTGCGGGAGATGATACTGGTGGTGATGTAGAATAATAATTCATAGAACAATTCATTTACCTGGGCGACATTTTGGTGCCACGACTAGACGCGACGTCAACGCATCCCATTTTCACGCAACCGATGAGTCACTATATATTCCAGGTCATTAACGGTATGATTTAGGTTCGTGCTTACATAATTCTGCGGAGACTACCAGATCG
>JABBWB010000225.1:0-70978 GCA_016628085.1 Suillus occidentalis | reverse complement strand
CCGGACCTCAACACTCAAGTAGAACATTTGAAAGTGATATATGGGAGTCCTGCAACCAGGAACTCAGCACTCGATGATTGAGACTGGGAGATGTACAAATGGTTAAATTCAGATTTCTGATTTTCCAATATTCATCCGAAAATCTCATGTCCCAACTCCCACATGCAATGTCCCGAGCTCCGAGTCCTGGTTTCAGGGTTCAGGACTCGTGGCTCGGAACAAACCAAAAGACAACACAACCCAATACATCAAACAGGAAATACGAAACAACATTGCATGCAATATATGAATATGATAGGCTTTTCAAAATCTCATGTCCCAACTGCCACATGCCATGGCCCGAGCTCCGAGTCCTGGACGACCAAGTCCCAAGTCCCAAATTTTGGGGTTCAGAGTTCAGGTTTCGGTGACCTGGAGCTCAGCAACCATGTCAGGAGTCAGGGTATCTGGGATATTGGAGATCAGATGTTTGTGTGTAGTGTGTCTTTTTTGTGTTTTCTTTGGTGGTGTCTTGTCTTCTCATCATGAGTCCTGAACCCTGAAACCTGACATCCAGGGTTCAGGACTTGGTCATCCGGGACTCGGAGCTTGGGACATTGCATGTGGGAGTTCGGATATGAGATTTTTGGATGACTGTCATATTCACATCTTGCATGCAATGTTGTTTCATATTTCCTGTGTGATGTATTGGGTTGTGTTGTCATTTGGTTTGTCCCGAGCCATGAGTCCCGAACCCTGAAACCCGAATTTTGGGGTTCAGGACTCGGTTGTCCAGCACTCGGAGGTCGGGACATTGCATGTGGGAGTTGGGACATGAGAATTTCGGATAACTATATTTTACATCTTGCATACAATGAAGACTGAATGGGACTAAACTCCTTTGGCTCTCTTCAACTTCTCTATCATGGCAGTGTATATCTTCACCTCTGCCAGCTTGTCTTGGATTCCTTCATCTTGCTCCTCCAACAATGACACCAGGCGTTCTCTCATCCACCTCAGTCCCATCAGTGGGGGATTCGAAGTGTCTTTCAACTTCTCCGGAAGAACCAAAGCCTCATCCTCAACAGCCTCCTACAACAGATGAGTCATCAATCAAGACAATAGAGCTAACATCTCACCGCCCAACACTGGTAGTGAGCGATGCAGGAGGCCATGATGTCATCCCAATGCAATGGTTCATCCAGAATTGTGGTGTCACCCATCCACCATGGATGTTCATATTTGCCCACAATCCGGGTCAGCTGTACTGCAATTGCAACATCATCAAATGCCAGGAGGTGGGATGAGAAAACAACGTCCAGAACCGTGTTCCAGGTGAGCATGGGATACAATTTGAGGATATAAGCGACTGGGACCGGAACAACCGACATGATATTGTGTGCAGCAGAGTACTGCAGCAGTGGTGTGACAAAGCTCTGTTCAGATTCTTAGCATTGACCAACACAATCATCAGGGCAGTAGTGACATACATTCATCTCCCATTGCACCCCGGCTTTAAAATACTTGATCTGGTCAGAAGATGGAACATTGCTGGCAGCTTCCATCTGATATTGAGAGATGCATGCCCGGATGCGCAATGCAGCCATTGACAATGTGCAGAATATGGTTGAAAGGCCCAGCTTCAGGGGTTGGTTTTGATTGCTGGGATTGGGAGAGCCAGAACTGGATGCATGACTTGCAGACATTGCTAATGCAGGACTATGATGCTGGTAATGAAAGTGGAAGATGGTCAAGATGTGAAGATAAGAATCACTGATGGATGGATAAGAAATTCAAACTCTGACATGGGCTGTTCCAGACAATTCCCAGGACTCAATCATGGTTCTGGAAACAGGGACTTTATGAGAACACAACATTCATTCATCCACATCCTCTATCAACGCATTCTGTAGGTCTTGAAATGCTGCCTGCACATCCTGTGCGAGTAATGAATACATTTGGGATTGCCTTCCGGAGTAGCATGTGTGACCCGGAAGTCGTTTCTCCAATGATTCCTGCATCCAGTCGCCCCACTGGGTTGCTTTCCACAAAAAAAAGTTGCATGTCCAATCCATCTCCAATTTGACCAGTGTCATTTCTTCCCTCCATCGATCCCGCAGTGCCTTTGCCCTCAGCCAATGGACTCAGTAAACTTCAAATGGGTCCCATCAGGTACCCGCAGACTATTTCATGCAGGCGGGAACTCACATTCCTCATTCCATGATTGATCTGGACCCCTGAGTGTTACGGAACTTGGATGGGTCTCTTGCCAATGGTTCAAAAGAGAACCGTCCTTCGCAAAGGATATCTTTGACAAGCGGTTCCGCCTTCAGACAAGAAGGGGTTCTGGAATGATACTGGCTTTATGGGCTTTAATACCATACAAGGCAGGATCAAGGGTTCGGTCTAGAGGGCTGGCACCTCAGAGACAGACGATAATCAGGCTATCAACAAGGAGTGCTCGAAGATAGAATCAGAGATAGACACTTAGGTTGCGAAGCCTAAGTGAGGATCAGGTTTCAAGGTAAAACCAAGTAGGATTAAAGTGAGTAACTACTACAATACATGACAAGCTTATATAGGAATGGGGAATGACTTTAGGGAAGGCTCGTCAAGTATGTGTGAGAATGAAAGATACAAGAAAGGTAGGCTCAAGGCCCGATATAGTACAAGGCAACGCAGCTGCATGTCCAAGGGTATGGGTCAAGGGTAAAGTGAGTCAGAGATAAGACAAGTCAGAGATAAGACAAGTCAAAGATAAGACGAACCGATCAAAGGTAAAGCATAAGAGTAGCCGAGGCTATACGAATACAAGGCAATGCGGCCATAAGTCCAAGGAGATAGGGGAAAAGATAGGGGGTGGCAACGTTACTGTAACACTGAGGTCTACTTCAACAGACCAAAACCAAGCCAAAGATTCATTGCATTGACCCCGGGCATTTGGGTCGCCCACTGCAGTGCTGATTTTGAGTTGCTCCCGGAGCAGGGGTTTGTATTTCTGAAGCTGGTTATGCCCTGGCTCAAGTTTCATCATTTGCTTCCTGGTCTTTGTATATATGCTGGCATGGAGGGAGACTGCCTGCTGCACTGACGTCACCTGGGACCAAGCTCGAGTTTTCAGGGCTTGGGATTTGGCCTGTCTAATGGTTGTTCGGAACAGGATGGCCTTGTTGCACAGGTGGATCTGGAGATTGTGAAGGGCATTGTTGGCCTGCCCTTCACAAAGCGACATCTCCAGGGGAATCAGATCCTCAGCCATGCATCGTCTGCATTGATCAACCCCAAGGTTTGATGGCAACGGGATGACGGTGAGCTCAGGAGAGTTTCTCCATGTATCGAGTGCCTCCATGAAATCTGCCGGGTCATCATCGAGGTCATCCAGAATGTCTACATTCAAGTTGTCAGGTTCATCATCGGCATCAAATCCCTCCCCAAGATGCATCAGAGCAGACCAAGTGAATCCATCTATCTGGCCTTGGAGCCAATCGCATTGATGGGCGATGTCCAATCTCTGTGTCTCCATGGATCTTCTTCCGATCCTTCATACCTCAATGAGCAATGTGATCTGAGCCTCTTCAATTGCCAACCCCATTGATATCCACGTCGCCACAGATCTGTGAGAGGGTGCCGCATTGCGGGCATTACCCTCCTCTAATAATCTAAGCTCGATCTCCTTTTTGCTCGGTGCTGAGTGCATTATTAATTTTGACCTCAATGGAGACAATGGATGTGGACGTACCCTTCTTTATATTGATCTCATATTCGTCCATTGCCACAGGATCATTCATTCTACTTGACTGAGCTATCCTCTCCCTGGCCAACCATTCAGTCTTTGAATCAGCGGGTGCTGCTTCATCTAGTCTGTTGAATGCCTTCCCACTTTCCAAGATGCCATTCCTCGCCAGCTTGTATTTCTGGCATAGAGTCCTTTTCATGCGGATCATCTTGCCAAAATTCGAGTCGTTCATCTGATAATCAAGGCATTCCTTTTGGTGTAGAGATGACATTCCCCGAGCAGCAGGGGAAATCAGATTGAGCCATGCCCATAGGGTCTCCATGATCTCTCCGTCGATCCGACCAATGCCTTCAATAAAGTTGGACGCATACCGGACATAGCAGCTGTCCTGATGGCCGTGAACATGCCACAACCTGATTGTGGGAATGATGTTTAGTTCCGGGGACATTTCAAGAAACCGGCTTCGATCCACCTGAACCCAAAAGTGTTTGTTGTATTGACAGTTGATATCGTAGAAGGTGTCTTCAACTGCCTCCACTGTCGAGCGACCCTCATGAGCTCCCTGTATTGGTCCTTGCCACGTGCTTTGTCAATATGATGTCCAGCAGATGAAGGAGGGCAAGGCATTACTGGAACGAGGTGTGGAAACATGCTCGAGGTCATTCTCTGGAGCTTGCTGTAATAGTTCATGGCCGAGGTGCCACATTCAAGGTTGTCCAGCAGAAAATCATCGAGCACTGCAAAGGTGAACACTGTCTTGGGCCTGTTGAAAGATGCAGGGAAAAATCCATGTTGAAACATTTGAATGTCCAGACTCATGGCATTCAGACGATCACAGCATCAAACCTCCAGGCGATGAACTCCGGACTTGTCGATGATGACCATGGTGTTTTCCCTCAGCTGGAACTCTGGTCCAGACACAAATGGCAGATCTTCGGGCTCGAGCTGGTCTTCAGGTTCGTCTTCTTCAAACAAATTCCACCTATCCACAACCGCCAGACATTGTTTTCCATCATGGCCAAGGTGTATGATGAGTCCCACATGAGCAAGACAACTCTGCTTGAAGAATCGTCCATTCCATTGACTGATCCAGTGAAAAGGATTGCTGCGATGTTGACTCCTGCAACAGCCAGTGCAATAGAGTGGCTGGCCAAGACAATCTTGACATTTGTACACCCCATCCTGTTCGCAGATGATGCATCTCCTGTCTTCTGGTGGAGCTTCTCTATCCAGGAGGTGATGCAGATATGATTCCTGCCTTGGCAGCCATTGCCTGAGGTAGTCATTGCCTAAGGTAGTCATTGCCTAAGGTAGTCATTGCCTGAGGTAGTCATTTTGACTCTGGAGTTTTTTATACTCAGCCATCATCTGAATGAATCTCAAATATTTTACATGAACTTGCCATGGTTTTTGGGAGCTACAAAGGCTCGAATGAGCCTTGATCATGCTCGTAAGTATTGTCAGGAAAGTCTTCCCAAGGAGGTGGTGCCTCGACAGGCTGAAGTGTTGGTGATTCTGGGGGAGAGTCAGGCATGGACCTGTATGCATGTCACCTCGTGCTTGCGAGTGGGACCTTGACCCAAGTCTTCCTGCCTTTGCTGCCCCTTGCTTCCACCCTGTGTGATTTTTGCACCGGGGTGCATCTACCTATCTTCATCTTAGTTTCTGATATTGCATGCAAAGCATCAGCTGAGGAAGGTTGAATCACTTGTTATTCCAACACGATGTTATGCAGTCTTGTTGGCTCATTACAAATTTATTTCCATTAATGGCATTGCGTCCAATATAGGCAGATCAATCACCACCCTCATAACTTAAGCAGTGCTTATGCTCTCGACAGAACATGGGTCTTTGGCTTTTGTTGTGTAGTTTCACAGTACTTGGATCGAACCTGATGGGCCAACATCCAGGGATGACTCGAATGTGTTTGAGGCCAAGTATACTTACTTATGAATTGTTGTTGCAATATGATGTTGTGCAGTCCTGCCGGCTCATTACAAATTCATTTCCATTAATGGCTTCTCGTCCCATATAGGTCGATTAACCTATTATTAGGCTTTGCTCAAAGTTCAACTTCGCACCATTCATCAATACTTCCACCTTCCAAATCCTCAGCCCGTTCTGCAATCTGATTGACTATGGCAAGAACAGGTCATTCCAACAACACCACTTCCAGAAGACAAAGGGGGTGTCAACCACAGTCACAGAAGCTCACGGACAAGGAGATTTTGGAGTTGAAGAACTACCTTCCTGAGTGGACTGCGGCCAAAAGGAATGAGAGGTGAGGGATTTTCACTGTGGTGGCAAGGGCGGCCAGGTTGTTTGCTCCCAAGGTGGACCAAAAACAATGGAGAAAGAGGAAGCAGGTGATGCATCTGTGTTATGTTGAAAAAGCAAATTTCTAATGTCATACACTTTCATCAACTCTTAGATGTACAAGATGTGGTTGTTCAACAACAAGACAAAGAAGGAAAGGAAAGACATGATCAAGTATGGGAGGAAATGGACACCCAGGATGATGGTCTACCAGCAGAAACGCGAAGAGGTGCTGAAGAGGATTGAGGACAAGTCTGGGGTAAAGCCAGGAGATCCTGGTATGTTCAAGCATTATCAGGTGGCGGTGAAGAGAGTCATGGCTGAATTGGATGATGATGAGCTGGAGAAGGCAAAGGAAACAGCAGAAGAGTGGTCGAACAACTCTCCGCCTCCAGAGATACAAGCACAAGTAGCTCGTAAGAAGGGTCTGACATATATGGAGCACTTCTCCAAGGAGATGTGGAGGCAATGCGGGATGAGAGTTTTTGTGATGTCTGCTTGGAAGAATGAAAAGGGAGAGGTGCTGTTTGGGATGTGAGTACATTTTACACTGGGGCGTGGATCTTTCATCTTCAAGCATTCATGCAGGCACGATGACAACAAGGCATTAGGAGATGGGGACAGCTTCATGAAGACGAAGGACTGGGAGGTTATAGAGCCAGTGTGGCAGGAGTACGCGCAGGAACAGTTTGGTGAGCTTTTGAACAGTCTACAACAGATGTAACATGTTGAGCATCTGGATGATAGGCACTGGGGCATGGGATGGAGGACGTCAGGTCAAGGGAGGTCAAAAGCGGGTTTGCAAACCCACTTTCGAACTCGACATGGACGGGGAAGGCATGCCGTTGCTTCCAGACATCACAGACATGAAACTTGAGGAGAAGAAGGCCATAGTGAGAGCTTTCCTCACATCGCACTACCATGAGTTTCTCTTCGCATCATCCGAGAAATTGTTGAATGCAGGGACACAGGGATATGTTCAGGCAAGGACAAGGCAGTCGTGCCATGGAGTGCCATCGTGCAAAGTCCGGATGACTTCGTGGCCTGGACATATCTTCCGGCGGATGTTGACCTGAAGGAGCCTTTGAAGCTGCAACATTGGGACACCACTGCCTTGCTCCATTTCTGGCATGCTCGGCAGGAAGCAGGCGAAGGTCCCACATTTCTGTTCAAAGCATGGAAGAACAACAATGGCGACATGGTACCATCTGTGGTGTCCGGCAAGTCACCCTCTCGGACTCGTACAGGGAGAAAGCAGCAGAGGGTCACCATCCGAAGGCCTCGGGAATCGTTGACAGAACCAGAGAGTGATACAGAGAGCGCAACTCATCACATGGAGGATGATTTGGATGGTGACTTGGCTGATGGGAGACCTCCGCTGAAGAAGCCCAGGACAGTAGGTCCTGCATCCAAAGCCACGGCAGTCCCTCGTGCAATTCCAAAGCCTCGCCCAGCCAAGCCAGCCAAAGCAGCTGCATTACTGACATCACAAATGGGCGACCTCCTGGCTGGGTTGACTGAGGAAGCCACCGGCGAGGCTAACAATGTCGAAATGGAGGAGAGTATCAAGCCTCCGGCAACAAAAAGGAGGCGGGGCAAGAAGGCTCCAGTTAAACCATCGGCAAGGACAACCCGGAGTATGTCGCAAATGCCAGTAGATAGCACACCTAGAGTCACCAGAGCACGGGGATGCACATAATGTAGATATATCTAACTGCCCCCATTTGAAATGTCATATGTGCTATTGTGTATATGTCAAAGTAACAATACCGAATGGCCAATCCCCAGCAACAAGGCCCAAGTCCGAATTCCCGAGCACCAAGCACTGAGTTCCAAGCACCGAGTACCAAGTACCGAGTAATGAGCACCGAGTTCCGAGCACCGAGCACCAAGTGCCAAGTCCAAATCCCCGAGTACTGAGCACCAAGTACCGAGTACCGGGTAATGAATACCATGCGGAGTACTGAGTACCGAGCACCGTGTATAATACCGAATACAGAGCACCTGGCACCGGGTACAGAGGAGTTTGAGTATACAAAGTAACAAGCACTGAGTAATGAAGTAGGAAGAGTATACTGCAATATGTCTACTATCAGGCATGAATTTATATCTACATCATGAGTGGATCCTCAAAGGAGGAGATGAGGGTATATACCTTCAGCAATTTGGAGGTTGAATCCCTTACTCTTTGCATCCTCTGGAGGTCAGCATCTGCCTTCCGGAGTTTGTCGGATGTGTCAGCCCATGCAGTCTGGAATGGTCTGTCAGCCTCCAGGAGTTGTGCTACAGTGGGGTCAGGAACACGTCCATAACGCTGGTGGTAATCACCCAGGCGATCCACTATTGTTTGAACTTGCAAAAAATTAGCAGAGATGAATGATCAATTTTTGAATGCTTACTTTCGGTTTGATCATAAGATCCGATTGGCATGAACTCCTGAATCATGGCACGGAGTTCTTCATTGTTGAGTGATGGCACTGGCGATTGACGTCTGGGGGTTGCTGATTGGGCTTGGGAGATTCCATGAATGGAAGGAATGACAGGGGATGAATCCACTTACAAGGTATGGGTGCCTCCTGTACATCCGGACTGGCAGGACGAGGTTCAGGCATTGATTCATTCACTTGGAAGATGCAATGAAAAATGAACATGAGATTGGAGGAACACACTCACCAGTCATTGGTGAATCTGGCACAGCCGGCCATCATCAAACTCAATCAAGTCATCTTTGGGCCCGAGATACAAGTCCGGGGCATGCAACAGAGAGAGATCATCACCCTGTGCCAGATGTGATTGAGCTGGAGGTGAATGATGAATTTGCAAAGTCAATATATGTGCATTTGAATTGAGATACATACCGGGAATTTCGTCCAGGACATCTGGACCAGCCCATGATCCAGACTCAGAGTCCAGATCTTCATCCGGCCCAAGGTATATGTCATCTAATGAATGTGCAGCATGTCCGGTCAATGGAATGATGCAACACAAACAAAACATACCAAGGGACATCCGGGACTCAGATGGTTCATCCACATCCATTGAGGTGCATTCAGTGGCCGGAGGGTCATGAAATCTGACCCCATGTTGAGAGCTTATGATGTGTGATGCACTAATGGACTGATTGATAACTGATAACTTGCAACTTCAACACATGGCTGGCGATGGCCAAAAAAGTTGAACCACGACCAAACAAAGACAAACAATCAACGGTTTTCAACAACGTCCTTCAATTGTCTGTTTTCCTTTGAAACCTCATCCTTGTGATAACAGATTTCACCCTGCTTTCAGCATTTTCATATATCTCAACTCAATCCAAATGTCTACTCCTGTCCAAACCTCATTGGCCGGCCTCAAGGCATCCACTCTTAAGCTGGTGGGCATCATTGCCGGTGCTCGGCTCATCCCGGCCGGCACTGGGGAAGCCCACAATGTCCTGACAAAACAGGCCACCACTCTTTTGGTAAGTGGCAATGATTACATTATTATACCACTCATTTTCTATCATCCAGGCAGGGTGAGATTGTCCGGGAGCATGAGAAAGGGGATTACATCCCTGGGATTGTGGCTTCCTGCTCCAAGGAGCTTCTCAGGGTGCGTCCCATGACTCCCTGGGTGTGGCCCAACTGGCACAGCATTGGCCATGATGATCCCCGGGTGTCCAAACACGCCTGGCGCAACAAGATCCGTGCCTGGGAGGCATTGGGTGATCATTCCTGCGATCTCTCTGTCGATGCTGATGTGTCAACAGAAGACTGCTGGCAGTCGTCCGGAGGTTATGGTTAGTCATTTACATTTATCTGGAGCTCATGTTTCTGATTTTATTTGTATTAGAAATCTCCCATCAGTCATCCTGAGGCTACGGTAAGTCTTGACATTGCATCTGGAACTGACATTTGAACTTATAATTTATCAGGCAACCTCTGGCAGTCGTCCAGAGGTCGTTGAGCCCACTGATGATACTGCAGGTGCTTCGGATGGGGAACCTCCTGCTATTCCCCCCTTTGATATTACAGTTCCTGGCCCAGTGAGTACTGCATTGAATTCCCTGTCATCCGTCCACTCATGGATCCCACAGAACAACCCCTGCTATTATTGTGTCAAGGAAGATTGGCACTGTGAGACTCGTGTGGACAGGAGGACCGGCCACCCCTGCTTATCTTGCCTCTGGTGTGCCACCAAGAAGATCAAATGTCATCCGGCATCTGTGGGAACTCCCCCCAAACACGTCAGAGGTAAGGCCACCACTCAGCGGACTCGCTCCAAGACACCTGCCCCTGCTCCCTCCACTGGTCCGTCTGCCTCACAGTCTAGGACCCGGACTTGAAGTCAATCTTGTGGGGTATCCCGAACTCCAGCTGTCCCTCCTGCGACTACACCCAAGGTGCAGTCTTGTGGTCGCAGCAAGACCACTGGCAGGAAGACGCCTGCCCCTGCCCCTGCCCCTGCCCCTGCCTCTGCCACAGCTGGTAAGTCACTCCAATTTTCACTGACTGGCTGACCTCATTTTTCACTTAGCTGTTCCATCCTCGAGTTATGCAGTGCCTTGTGCAGCACTCGATGTGCCCATGCCGGATCTCCATTCCATGGCAATTGCCATTAGGGATGGTGCAGCTCGCATCGCCATTCTGGAGGCTTGTGTGCAGGAGCAGGATGGTAAGATTGATACCCTGCAATGCCTCCATGAGAGCCTCCGGCGCCAGGTGGTCGACTGGCACCCCTCATTTCCACTTCCGGACTCACCTGCCAATGCCACCTTTTTGCTGGATCAATCTGTTCCCCCACCGTCCATGTCACCCCTCCCCTCCGCACTTCCCAACCTCATCAATTTGGACATGGGAGTCATGGAACCCACTCCCTTGAAGGTAGAGGACACATCTGACATGGTGGGGCTCGTGTTTAAGCCCAGCCAAGTTCAGCCTGAGGGTCCACAAATGTCCAGCGAAATTGTGGTCCCGGATGATCTGGGCAACCTCTTCCCAGAATACAATTCGGTTTCTGAGGAGATGGATGTTGAGGTGAAGGCTGGGACTTCTGGTGAGGAGGTTGAAATGGCTGCCTAATTCCATAGTGATAGATGTACATAAATGTTTGTCAATGCATGTTACCTATGCCACAATTGATTGATTGACCCGCCTTCCTGACATCCGGAACTGAAAACTTGAGATTCACAGTTGATATCACCCGAGGCCAGAAGCTCACAAAAATATTTGAATCCATTGACATTTCATCGATCCCCGAACCCCGAAATTGTGGACTGCCGGGGCTCAGGTCTTGGGGTTCGGGGGTCCGGGGTTCGGGTGTTGAAGTTTGATATGTGAGCATCCACACATGTGTAAATCAATTTTTTTTGAAAATTGATTTTTGTCATCCTCCCCAAATTGTGACTGCTGAACCCCGGACACCCGAACCCCGAGACCCGAGACCCGGCAGTCCACAATTTCGGGGTTTGGGGTTCGGTACAATATTTACAGATATGCAGAAGGGGAATTCAAAAATATTTGACACATGTCTCTTTCATCTCACAAATTGTCTTCATCTCACATATTGTCCCGAGTCCTGAGTCCCAAGTTCCGGGTGTCTGGCACTTGGGACTCGGGGGTCGGGGGTCAGTCACATGATTATGGATATGCAGGACAGTATGTATGGATGTACGACAACTTCATTCAAACATTTTTAAACAATGTTTTTCATCTCCAATATCGAGTCCCGAGTCCCGAACCCCGAGATCCAAGCCCCAGCAGTCCACAATTTTGGGGTTCGGGGTTTGGCACGTCGTGAACATTTCACATTTATATTTTTGCGAATGTTGTGCTTCTGGTGTCCATGCTTTCCTGTTTTGAGACTCGGTGACTTGTTCCGTGACAAATAGGATACAGTGCACACCAGGGTTCATGTGCGGGGTTTTTCTGCTTCAGTACTCCATTCTCGGTGGATGCCACACATGGCCAATTCATGTTTTCATGCTTATGGGGTTAGATTTCAGTGGTCCATGGTAGGTATATGCACTCATAGTGTGCATGTATCCTACATATTTGATTCGCTACGTCAGCTGTATGTCCTGGTGAAACCTATCTAGGCTCACCCATCTATGTAATACCCCCCACGTTGGCCCACCCATCTATGTGATACATCCAAGGTCGGCCCACCCATCTATATAATACATCCAATGTCGACCCACCCATCTATATAATATACCCCACCTCGGCCCACCCATATATGTCATATTCCACCCCCTCGGCCCACCTGTCCATGCAATAAATATTTTATACCACCCTCAGCCCACCTGTATATGTAATATTCCACCACCTCAGCCCACCCATCAATGCAATCAATATTTTATACCACCCTTGGCCCATCCATATATGTAATATTCCACCACCTCGGCCCACCCTTATATGTAATATACCCCCCCTCGGCCCACCCGTCTATATAATAATGTTTGCCTTACACCTCTCTTCAGCCCAGCTGTCTATAATATCCTACTCTACATATTACCTGCATGGGCCCACCCATCTCCATGAATGATCATATTTCCCCGGCCCATCTGTCAACATCAACAATATATATATCATTGGCATACATGGGCCCACCTGTACCCATCAGAAATAATTGTACTCCCAGCCCATCCGTCATCATCGAGGATATACACAACATGGGCCCATGGTCTGCTGGCCCGTATGATACGGAATTTGTCACTGAAGGGGCTCAATATTGGTGTGCTTGAATGTCCTCCTTCTATGTTTTGTTAGCGCTGATGCGCAAGAACCTGTGTAGGAAAAGTTCTCCCTCTGTCTGATGATTGATAGGTGACTAATTGCTGTATGTGTCAGAGTATAAGTATATCTGGCCTGATTCCAGTACCTTTTGTGTATCACTATGTACGAGTCTGAGTCCGAGGTTGACGCATTCAAGTATGACTCTCCAGCCTTTTATTGTACCGCTCCCAATGGCAAGGGACTGTGTTAACTTATCTCACACTTTCATTGTTATTGATGCATTATAAAATCATTGTAGTCTACGTACAATATGGCAGCTCTAGAGTTATGTACCAGCATTTACTAATAAAAATTCCTGTATAAAATGAAGCCTAACAACATTCAAAGACCCAGTAAAGATCTGGTAAGCTCGCCACCTGCACAATGTCATTGTCCAACATGAATTTGGGTGCTGCCAGGTACTTCCGCATCGCCTGAAATGAGATGTTTTGTATGTGCCATGCTTTAGATTTCATGTTTTCTTGTTCATCTTTGTCAGAGGCAGGTGCTAATCCAATGAACAACGGGGCTGGGGAATAGAAGTATGCTAGCTCACACATGAAAGAACCAAAGCACTCTTGCTCAAATTCCCAGATGACCTAAGGTGAATTAGTATCTGTGAATGGTAATATGGCATTGGGGCATACTTGAGGTCCAAGACGCATGAGGAACATGGGCAACTTGTCGAGGTCAGAAGTGTACTCATGAAGGAGGTGTGGAATTGTCTTTACATCACCAGTCTCTAAAATGTCCAAGGAGAAATATTCGAGCAGCATCTCTCGGCGATCCATCAAGGTCTTGACTACTCGCTATGAAAGGATGTTGAGTAGATCTGCCAAAGTACTGAAATTTGATCATACATTGACAATCTCATCCTCACTCATGCTGTGTCTTCTTCCACATCGACTGCAAACTTGACAAGCATTCAAAGAGATGGAGGATCAAGCTTGAGTTGGTTGTAGTCTCCAAATTGCAAAAACACAAGCTGATAGAACATTTCCTCTCTGCAATAACTACATCAACACAAGCCTTTGAAGGAATTCAGGAACACACGCTAGTGCAGCATGATTGACCATGTAAAGGTTCTTGTTGTGTTGAATCAATGTGAGACACCTGCACAGGTCAATCACACTGACAAATGTATGTTTCTTGATGATTTTGGTCAGGTCTATGTATTTTGTGCATAAGAGTGTTTTCATTGTGAAAGAATATGCATGGCTCACCATGATGTACGTGTTTGGTAGCAAGACGCCTGAGTTCTGTTATAGATGTAAAATGGCACATCGATTCTTTGATGACCCATAACCGGATGGCTGTTATGAGCTCGTCAGAGTCGGTTTTCAACGGATCAGTGACTGGAATCATTGATTCTAATGTGCGATCTTGTAGGGAGGTTTGGACTTTGTGCTGAGAAAGCACCTTCTTCACTACTGAACAAGACTCAAATGATATTTGCCTGAGACTTGTGCAAACACTTACCTTGACTTCCTGAAACCCGGTGATCATCCTCTGGCCCCTTGCCTTCTCCTTCCACTTCATCAACATTACTCGCTTTTTCCTTGCCCTTCCGTGATTCTGATTGTGCGATACCCCCAGTGAGCAGTGTCTGTCAATGATGATGTTCAAAGTAAAGGCATAATGTATATCTTTCGATGTACCTGATACTCGAATACCCGTGACTGACTTTGACCTGCGAGCTTCTGCTGAATAGCATCTGATATGCGCTTGATGATGGTTTCTTCATTCAAAAGTGGACTTCGCGCTTGGTCGGATGCACATTGACATCTACAGACCTCAGGTCGAGGTTTATGCTGTGTGAATGATGATTTTCATATCCCACTGGTAGAATTCGGTCCTACCTCAAATATATGAAAGGAAAAGAACCTTTTGGCAGTATACTGCTGTATTTGCTCTCAATTGACCGTTTTATACGATGTTATTCTACTTGATGATCTGCATGAAATACACGTCAGAATTTGCAAGACAGCAATACAAAGGACAGTAGAAACTTACGATTTATGAATAACAAGAGCGCAGCCCTCTTGCCTTGGAGGAGCTTTGGAGAGCAGACAGTCGAGTAGGTGTGTTCCAAAACATGTCTTCAATCTGTGATGGATTGAGTGATGAGATAGAGGTGTCTGACTTCTTAGGGACGTACTATGATGGTGGTTCTGTTGTTTCTAGCACAAGGTTTTGGGCCTGGTGAGTATCCCACTTTCGATGGGATGAGACTGCCATCAAGGTAAGCAGCCCTGAAGAATTCTCGTCAGGTGTATTCATTCCGTGTACAATGGATTATATGCTCACTTCAAAGCACAGTCATTTGACTTGGTCATCGTGATCACTGTAAGGTGGGCAATATGGGATATAGATGCCAGAGCCTCCCCTCAGAACCTATAGGTAGTCAACCTAGAGAGGTTGGAAAAGTAGCCAATTTGGAGGTAGTGAAATGCTCAGTGAGCAAGGGTAGGTCTTCTTTCTTCAAATAAGCTCAATGAAGTGCCTTGGTGCAAATGTGAGGAAGATTGTGACATACACAAATGCAACAACCATTATCCTGAATCTAAAGCAGCTTCATACCACCATCCTTGACAGTGACTTGAATTGAAGTAGACCTGGCATCGAGGCTATTTTCAAGTAGCTCTTTTAGCGCAGAAATGGGTTGGTGTATGATCTAGGGGTGACTTGTATCAGTACCTATTCACGTCTGTATCACGATTAGCCCAGTGCATACTTCTCCTGCCGCGATTCGGTTAATGAGGGACTCATGAAGTCTCCTTATTGGTTGAGGGCCAGGTGGTTCCAGAGAAGGGGTAGCTTCGTGAATCGTCTAGTCTCCCATAGTCAGACCTTGATAGAATGAAGACAGTCGTTCCTTCTGAATTGTCATGGCATAGCCTTGCCATGACCAATTTTTCAGCCACTTGCTTACAAAATCGCACCACGTGACTGTTCAGCTTTCCGTAGTCAGACCTTGATAGAATGTACACAAGTTCTGAGTGTGCGTTATGTCTGATCCTAGTGTCATCCTTCAGCGCTTCAGCACATCATTCACTCTGACTTCCAGCTCATCATTCCAACCTAACCAGTGAGTGTAAACTAATTGGTTTTATCTAAAAACTGAAGAAGACGAGGATGATGATTTTGAGTCGAGATAGATGAAAACAGATGGAGTGCTCTAGAGTCTATACCCAACAAAGAGATAGAGAAGAGGAGGAATGCTAAGCTCCTTTATATTCCCTTTCTCTCATGCATATTTAACTTGTCGATTGCATAGGTCCTGATTCAGCCTCTTCCAGGTCCTACGACAAAGAATGTTCAACCTCCTGATCTGGCGATGATGGCAGTTGGTCGTGCTCCTGCGTTTTCCACTGATCCTGAGGCTACGTCTGTGGATTTGGTGTCCTTGTGGGATGGTGGGAGAGGAATTATGGTGCTACACAAATACTATGTGCTTCACGACAAAGCTGAAGATAGGGGGACAGAGAACTAGCGAGTCTGGCTCAACACACCGTTTTCCATCTTTGCAATTCAGTGTAAGTACTTCTTGCTTGTTTACTGTACTGTGCTGAACACTGCTCTCAGCATTTGATCCTCCTAGCCACCCTTTTGGCATGCAAGCATTCTTCAAGCATTCAATGCAGAACTATGGACCTATGTCTTCACAATTGTGCCCTCGACGCATGTGTTCTCGTGTCAACTCTTGACCTTTGCCCTACCCCAGAACTTTCAAGACCTCATTCACGTACCCCATCCTAGGGAAAGGCCCGCTCCTGCTTCCATGAGGCCCATCTGAATTTGATGGGGCTGGGAAACCTGCCGTCATTCTCCTACGTTAACTCCTTATCACTATGCTATGACCATTCTATGCCGTATCCTTTCTTACTTTCTTGATACAAGCTTAACCCTAACTAATGATCCCTTAGATGAGTCTCTTTCTCGTCTCTTTCATATTTGAGTTGATGTTAGCATTGCAGTTCTCTGATACATTGCCCTACCCCGCCCTCTCTTGGGGCACACCTCAAATCAGGGATGTTTGCATATGGATTGTGGTGAGAATGTGAGTTTTGATCGCTTTCCATCACATTTTCATTCACTCTTCTCAGTCTCGATCAACGTCAACCACTCAATTTCCCACTATCCCACCCATCACATTCACAGCCTGCTCTCCATCTATCATCCTGGTGGCCCACTTGTGGAGGCCATGCACAGCCCAATCTCATTGATGTTCCTCTCGCGCAGGCTAAGGAGGCACATTCCAATCATTTCTCTTGTGTTATTCAATGTCTAATACATGTATTCATAGTGCAATGCTGCTGCAGGTCCTCCCAAAAAGACAAAGATGTATTACCCGATGTATATCTTGACCCTCCATTAATGACCCCTGATTCACACCAACCAGCCACTGCAGTCCCTGCCACCAGAGAGTATGGAGGCCATAGGTCATGTTTCTGCTTCTACTATTGTTCTGTATTCCATTAAATATTGTGTGTACTTCAGTAATGTCACCTTGCATTCAGTGCTCTAAAAATATGCATGGGAGATATATCCAATGTCGTATCCTCAGTCAATGATGTATTCTTTATCCTGTATCTTTGTTCTGTATGATACACTTAGTCCTTTGTGAACATTCGCACCTCCAGATCAATGCAGCCTGAAACCTATCAATCTGATGTCAACATCTAGGAGTGCAGACATGCCTGATGCTTGGAGGCCCATAATAGATGGGCAAGACATGTCGGTTATTCAATTTCATGACATACTTGCACATGAGAGGCAAATGCAAACAATTTCTTGAGTTTCAATTTTCAATTTTCAATTGTCCTGAGACTGAGACAATTCCCCAAGATCCATCCTGGCTAGACTTTCATGTGATGACACTTTCAAAGGTTTATTCTTGCTCCAAATGCTCTGAAGCATTTCCCAACAAAAATCAGCACAGTAACCACAGCAAAAATTGTTCTCATGGTGTTGAGACTTTTACATTCAACCCTAGCCAGCAGATCATCACCGTCACTAAAAATGGCGATGGTCGCTTTACCTGCTACTGCTCACATACTGGCTGTCCAAAGCCAAACTACTCAGGCTACATGACCTTAGAGAAGCTGAAGGTGCATTTAAGGAGCATTGAATCCCACTGGGTTGGCCTGAGCAAGGTACTAGTAGGAGCCATCACGTTGTACAACTATGCTGTGCTCATATCAATTAATGTTGACCTTAGATCGGACAAGCTGACCCACATCCACCGCAGCCACTTATCCATTCTCACCAGGTATGTATTTCACATGCACATACAACAGTATTAAATTACTGTAGTGCCTTAGTCTTCAAAGCGCAAATGTGCAGTAAATGCATCCACCAAGCCTAAGCCAGATCTCCCCCAAAAGAAGAAGCAACTCCACATACCAAGCGAGCCAGGCAATGATGACAGCAACACCACTTCTGGCAGCACTAGAAACTATGGACCACTGTAACATCAACATGCAGGGCAGCACTCTGCCACTATCATTCAAAGGTGAATTCTTCGCAGTTATCACAAAAATTGCACTCACATACCTCATTAGCACCAGGTTTTTGTCTCCACCACCCTGCCCTCCCATAACACCACTCCTAGCATTATCCCCCATGGCTCAAGCCCGGCTAGTGGAATTTGACTCTGCAGTGGGCATAAGCAATAGTACTTTGTATGTGGATGACCCCTGTGCTAATGAGAATGACAGCGAGGACTATAGTGCTGAGGGCATGCAGGGATGGCAAGGCATTGATGGAGCTGAGCCTGAGGTGTGCATTGCATGATTGGGCTGAATTGATGGTCATACTAACTCCCTGACCTTTTCTGTAGATTGATGCAGTCACAAACGAGGTCAATGACTGGGACAATGGGCCTTGCGAGATTCCAGAGCCACAGCATACTTTGGCATGTGACTTGAGATGTGAGCCGCTGCATACTTCAACACGCAACCCAGGGCCTTTACCACTGGAGACCAAGGTCGAAGCTACCAGGGCTGTAGTGCAGCCAACTGGGGAGACAGCACATTGTGGATGTGAGCCAAAGCTGGCAAAACTAACTTTTGAGCAGGATCACCTTTCTCATGTTGTCAGTGAAGTCAGAGAATCTTTGGATGCCAATAGAGTGCAATGGGACAATCAGCGCCAGCAGTGGGACATTCAATGCAAGCAGTGGAATAATTCTCATCCTGTAATTGAACCAAATCTTATCCAGCTTCTAATACCACAACCAGAGAATCTAGAATCAGGCGAAATCGCGATTGATATAGAGGAAGGAGAAATATGCTAGTAGTAGTTCCATACATTGCTAGTCACTGATTGCTTTGGCGATATACCTTGTTTCATGAGTTCAGCTTTATGGTTTCTACACATGAGGAAACCGACAATCACTCAGTACTCCACGTTCAACGACAACAGTGCATGGATCGTTTCGAGTTCAAGTGCTTACATATGATATTGCAAATGTATGGTCCACTTATTAGAATACTCCTGGTTCTCAAGACAATTTGCCTGCCCACAGGTCCCTTGCATCTTTCATTCCTGGGAGGTAGTAATCCTGCAAACATTTCACTCTGATATCTCAGAAGGACCAGAACCAAAGAAGAGGTCATTTTGGTATGGGTGCAGAAATTACAGCCAAGTGTGCTTCAAGAATGCTAGAAGGCCATCACAAACTATGACCAATCCCAGACTGAATAATCAAAGGTCCGATATCTGTACAAAAATCAAATGCAGGGTCTAGAATAGCTAGGTTCGATGATTGTAGAGAATTTCTTGGAGCCTGGCCCAACTGCAGCTGTTGAAACTCTGTCAGATACGGTAATGGCAATTGCAGCTGGAGTACATTTGGTGACACTCCTTGATGTGAGTAGCATTTTGGTACTTAGCACTTTGGTTCTTGAATTCTGAATTAAAAGTATCAGCATGTCCTTGAGACATTTGTTGATTCTCACACAATATCATAGATAGTGAAAAATGTCAAAACATGCGGACAGTTTTTTGAGCCACTGTACATTTAAATTCAATCCATATTCTTTTTCTCTTTCACATGGTGTGCTATAGTTGAAAATAATGATTTAGTGGGCAGCTTCGTTCGAATCGCCCCTTGCCATGACCAATCTTTCCTGGATCACTCACTGTCCATGTGATGAACATTTAAGTAGGCTGTGGGGGACTATAGTTGGTGTTTCGCTAACTAACCAACCAGTCGGTCAATAATACTAGGAATGCGTGTGTCCGAGGCGTTGAGATGCCTGGCGATGAGTCCAAACAGAATGACAACAGCATGTGTTCCAATAGAGATCGCAGACAATAGAGAACCCGTAGCAGAAGAGCTGGGTGATCATTAACATGTGACAGGTTTGTCAGACGACAAATAAAGCTTACAGCTAAGTTGTTCAGCCTAGAGTTCCTCAGGAACAGATGATATCCCCAGGATTTGCAATGTCGTTGAACCAAACAACTTAAGGAACAAATCCAAACGTGCTAAGGCGAGATCCTAGCCCCCAAAAAAAAAGTACAAACCGCACAAGGGAACCAACGCAGACCTACCAAATAGGCTTGATTGCATTGGATGAACAAGGCACCATGCACACTCACAGATGTAGAGGTGTAATGGGTGTGTACTGAGCGCTGAGTTGTTAACTTGTCAGGGTTGCTCACCTCCTAGTAAAGGGCAGGAGATACATACAAGGACATTCAAAGAGAATGAAGAGCACTTGGCATTCAGGTTAATTTGAGCTCTTAGACAGCGTGCGAGATCATTCAACATCTATCGCAGGTAAAGCATCAAAGCAAGTGCTTGGTCTTTGATAAAGAGGAATGTCAAAAATGAACACATTGGCAGGGAAAGAATACTCACCGGCCAGCAAAAGATATAAACCCTGGGCACACCAAGTGACATGATCATTCCTCCCTCTCCATCTGTACACATCAAGCATTGCGTCTTTTAACCTGTCCTCTTTGGTTAAAGAAAGAGGTATCGTAAGAGGAAGCTGATGAAAGACACTAAGCTCCAAAGACGCAGAGGAAGAGGCAAGGCAACTCACAATTAGTCACTCCAATAGCACCCTCCTCTTTGCAACTGCAAACCATCCCACATCCACACACCAAAAATTGCATCTTCATTAAGGCTGGCATCAAAGGCAACTAGGGATCGCATATTGAACAGAGCAGATTCAACAAGATACCACATTGGTCAAGCAAGCACAAGAGAGTCCATGAACGAGGAAGACGAGTGACTGCAGGAGACAAATCAGAATGGGTATATGAATGAGCACTTGATGTACAATGCATCAAGAGACAAAAGTTTTATGTAGGAGACATCCAGCAGTGTGAGGGTGTTGGATATTTGCGGTGGGGAGCAAGGAGCAAATTAGAGGAATATGATATCAATGTGGGAGACATCCAGAACTGACAGGCTGGCACCAATGGACGGATTGTTGGATGTTATTTCTTTGACAGTGAAGTAACGGTAGGCCTATCGTATGCCAGAAGGCGTCAAGGGCCAAGTGGGAGGTATAAGGAGGAAGACGGAGATTGAGATCAGTTAAGACCCTGTATAAATACACCCAACCGATACACCAGTGTCGAACAGAAATTCCGGAGAAACAGGCCAGCCTAGGAGATCAAGTACAAGGTTTTTGAAGTGATCCAGCCCTTGACAAGTCTCTGTGAGAAAAAGTTTCAGACGACGTTGATGTTTAGAGAGGAACAGAAGTGTCAACATATGTAGTTCTCCCTAGAGGTGCTCTCAAGTTGCTGAGTAGCAGTTTGATGTGTTGCAGGTTGTTATAAAGGCAGGTCCTCTATTGCAGCTACTCTTAACCAGTCATCTTTGGGTTGTGGCTGAGCAGAGTCCTTTGAGAGACGGTCAAGAGTATGACAGCAGCTTGTTTGAGTGCTTCAAATGTAACTCTTGACAGTGTTCCCTGTGAAGAAGGAGAGATGACATTATGAACTTGAAGGGAGTGTAATTGATGTTTGCGAATTGGAGGAGAAGGAAACCAGATTCTTTGTATGTCATGGAGGGAAAGTAGATGTGGCTGAGTGGGAGAAGATCTGTTTCTTGGTCTCACAAGACGAGCTATTCTCGAAGCAGTTCTGTGTGTAACCTTAGAAGGCGAGGCATGAGCTGGAAGTTAAATTGTGGCTAGAACTGAATCAAGAGTGAGAGAATAGCATCAACCAGTGGACAACTAATAGGAACCATGAGTCGAGAGTGTGGTAGCTGAACGCACCGTCAGTGCCGAGCATAGGAGCATTTCGGAGTATCAGAGAGTAAACAAAAAATATATAGAGATAGTTCCAATAAAATAACACTTTTAAGACCTCCTATTAAACAAAAACATCTGAGCCGTTAGTCATTTCCCATAGCCTTCATCCTGAAAATTTGCACACTGCCTCACGCACACTCTCTCTTCCTGTCTTACTCGGTACCAAGTCTGGCCTTGAAGCACTCACAAAATTCGTTGTTGAATCCCATGCTTTCTCCAAGGATGTCCCAGGTGGTTTTGCAGACCATGGTTAATCTATCTTTAATTTCCTGTGCATGTCTTACTCTTTCTCTCTCATAATATCCAGCTGAAACTTTTTTATTTCAATATTGACCCAGTCACCTTCAGTCCTACTCCTTATTTCTCACTGTTCAACCCACTTTACTGTAGGTTCAGAGCTTGTGACCGCTATTTGTCTTAGGTACATGATGCAGTATACAAATGTATTCAAAAGAAGAAAAAAAAAAAGATGTCACGTGACTACTGTGTAGCCTTATATTATGTCACCATCTATGTAGCTTACGTAATTTTATTTCTCTCTCATCCTACTATCATCTTCAAACGCATAGCGTTTGGCAATGCATCTGATTTTTCAATGATCGAAAGCTCAGCGTTTGAAATATTTCATATGTCTACTTCAAGGCTGCGTCAAACGCATATCGTTCGGCTCTTGTATATATCAACTGGATGGCTCTTCCTCCCCACCTGGGTCAAACGCATAGTGTTTGACCCACCTCCAGTATGGAGAATTGTGCCAGTCCAACGACCCAGTCTTTTGGATGAGCTTTACAATGCTTGATTTTGGCATCTCTGATCGCGCAGCTTAGACCATCGCATCGGGAGGTTAGTGTTTGTTGATGGTATGGGGAACGTCCTTGTCCCTCCGCTATCGCCCATCCCTATGCGTGCGCGTCCACCTCGACAACGCTGATTGTCTCCGTAAAGTCCAGGATGACATCGTTGCTGCGATTCCATGGTGCAGATATAGGTTAGATCGGGCGCTGGTTTATTTGATGTCGTACGCAGTGAATTGCCTCAGCCTGACGTGAGTCTTCGGCCTTATACTTCCTCGTACTTAGTTTTAGCTAATCATGCAGCTCTTCCCGTTCGTGGAGACAGTGCTAGACGTCTCGACCGATTAGCTCGCTCTTCAAGCAGCCTTCTATCACGATGCATACATCAAGCATTGCCAATATCGAATTGATGCTTCTCCAATGGCGTGGGGGTATCGTGCCCGGTCTTCCACACATGGAGTCTACACAGCCTTCCTTGGTCGTCCGTTCTTGTCGATTGAGGCTACACCATCACGTTCCGAAGACGGCTGCCAGAGATGCAGCCGTCGCTCATCGGTGTTTGGGGCATTTGGGGCAGGCAGCTTGGCCGAATCTTTCCTCATCTAAAGCATCTGAACATATTCCTATCAGAGTCGTGCGTTAGCGTCCTCTTTCCACGATTATGGTCCCAGCCCAAGCTCTACTCAACTCACCATTATTTGCCGACCCTGCCATGGTCGACAAGGCATGCGTGGCGGCAGCATCATTACAATTGGAAGTGAAGAAAATTTTGTTACCAGAGCTGGCGCCCGGTTTCAAAGCCAACCCACTGGATGCCAATGAGTATTTAGTCTGCTACTTCGTCGTATATACATCATAGCACACCTATACCAGTAGGTGGCATCTGTGGATATCGCGTCGGGCCGTTGCCTTATCGAGACATTGTCCGGTTGGTATTTCACATTGTGGGATACAGCAACCGCTGACGATTTTTTTCAGGCCTGTGGGAGTGTTTGAAAACCTTACCGTGGCGTTCCTTCTAGTCTGGATCGCTGTAAAACAGTTCCGTGACCTACGACGCCTCGGCCAATCGACAGGATCGATTATCGGGGCAGAGTGCTGATAAAATCTCACGTGATTTATTTTGCGAGGTGAGTCATTGAGAATGTGGTTATCTTCTTCTGTTCAAATTCTGCAAGTGCTAGTGCTATTTTTGCCGGTGTCGCTTGCCTAACTCTCTCCAGCGCTCATGGTGCTGAGGCCTGTCGCTGACATCTGCTTATACCCACGGCTCGTCATTTCTGTAGAATCCAGATTCTATCGGAGCCCTGACGCTCAACGGTGCTTTCAATGTCTCATTGGCCGTACGGATGTTTGTGTTGGTGTTGGGGCCACGTCTCGTCTCTAGCGTTCGAGAATATCACGCAAAATTAGAATTAGCTCCCGACTCCAACACAGAAGCTAACATGAATTCAATTGTCTTCCAAGAGCATATTTACATGTATCAACTTACAGCAGTATTGTGTTGGGAAATGCTTGCCGAGCGTTCTCAGGGAGCAGAAATTTGGTCGAGGATCTGTCGTGATATTTATTAAACATATGATGTTTCGAAGTATATTCAATGCTATGTTTTTGCACTATACATTTCCCAAACCCATTTCTTGCCATACGGTGATATCACTACTGGATGTCAGTGAACCGCCCACCCACACTTGCACTGAGTGAATGATCCGGAGCGCCTGGCAACCAATGCAGTCCTTCAAAGCTTAATATCCGGTACTGAAACACAACGAGACTCGGTATACTTGCATTGCCCAGACAGCTGATTCTAGTATTTACAGCAGCGTCTTGCACTGAACGCAACCACGACGTCCATCATGATCGCGCACGGAATCAAACGATTAGGCGTCCTCGCAGTGCAGGCCAAATGGGCACTTAGACAATTGAAAACGTGAATGTCACACATCCTAGCCAACAAATCCGAAGGACCGCGGTATATGTCAAGTGCGGGCTCTACTCCAAGATCAAGATGGGCATGCGCATGGCTAGCTGAAGGGAAAGGGAGGTGTCAATCGACCCTTAATCGCCGGTCATTTGCGGTGACATGCAGATAAGCCTTGCTAAAGTGCGGTAACCCAAAATCTTCTTAGACATTGATATTTTAGACAGTTTCTCAAGTTGGGCACGAGCTCACAAGGCGTCGAGTCTGAAGCACATCAGCACAGAATGTAACATTTGCACTGGAGCTAAGCAATGGATGTCTTGGCGCATAAGGGATGCAAAGACATCAAGAATGGGCACCTCTGTTTTACACTCCAGTCATGCTCACACATCGATTGCGTCTAGCTCGACGCAATCAAATAGGAAAAACTGGTAGGAACAGGAAATTACCATGCAGGAGGGTTTGGGTTCTAGTCGATAAGACCGTATTAATATAATTATTTGCGGTACGTCTGAAGACTACGCTGGCAGCACAAACGAAACCGAGAATACTAGCTGAGAGTTCGATGCCCATACGATCCGATAAGCGCGAATGTTTGAAGAAACGCTTCTGTTGCGAAGCAGCGCCGAGCTTGGAGTCAGGGACTATGGAAGCAGAAGCCGCTCGCCGGACGCACTGGGTTGGAGAGCCGCCCGCTCGGCCTGGTGACATCTTGATCACGGACGGAACTTGCTCCAGCGGTGGGAAGTGACCCAGACATCCTTTGACCAGCACAAGAACCTCGTTCGTGGCCACCTGGATCTTCAACGACCACTGAGTCACTCCTCTTCGGAAGGGTCTTCGTTGCAGCATACTGTAGTCTTGACCGGATTCGTTTTGACGGTATTGGCCGAGGAGCAGCATCGACAATTGGTGCGTTGGTAGGGTTCGCTGTCGAGATTCCATAAGTGAAGGGACGGGAGTTGATGGTTCTGGGTCGTTCATTGTTGGAAAGTCGTGCGTCTAGCCTAAGTCCTTTCTCAGCCTCTTCGTTCACAGCTGCAGAGACATTAAAGGACTTGTGTGCGCGCGAGTCGAACGTGTAGATCGTGTTGCCATCCTACTTCTCCCTTACCTGGCGTGCACGTGGTGTATTTCGTGCGAGGCGAGGGAATAGAGCAGCATAGAAAACTAGGGTAACACTGTACGAGACGAAACCGATGATGTGCAGGGCCATCGCAAGGACCCATCGGTTCGGTGCTGGTGCACAAAACGATCAGACTTCTGTACGCGGGAAAATCTAAGAGATGAAGCTCACGTCAATGTTTGGTGGTTCTTGGCCCGGGAAGGAATACATGTCAGCGAAAACCAGAGGGGAAACCGGAGACGACCACGCAGTTGATATGGAATGATGAACGGAACACAACTTCGCAGACGACCGAGTAGGATGGATCCCTCGATGTCCTAAGAATGACGGCCTGATCATTGATACGACACTTGACATTAGTGAGGATAAGGCCAAGGAACGGGAATCCATACTCTTGAGATGTGAAGTAGTGAGCTGACACGAAGGGAACGTTGGCGGTGCTCGCTGTGGATAAGTTTTCGGTGCTTCGCGACACAGAGTCAGCAAATGACCCAATAGGGTTATCGAACATCGTAGAGAAGGAACCAGGGCTTGCGAAAACTTCACTGCTTTCGGAGATGCGGGGGAGAGATCCTTAAACGTCGTCTCCTGCGGCCAAGACGATTAAGTATAGCCGTCGATCGGCACATTAGCATACAAGTCGATCTGTATTTAGAACAGTCCTGGGGTGTTCAATTAGTGATTGAAACCGAATGCTGCCGGAACGCTTGCTTCTCGTCTGATATGTATGTTGTGTCCATGCCATGATCAGGGCTGCCAGTGAGGGCTCTTAGCGGGCGTTAAGCGTTCGCGCTCTGAGCACCGCTGAAGATCGACTCACCTTGGAGGAGAATCGTCTCCTGATGCGCCTCAGTCGATGTCGAGGTGTGGGCGTAGGACTTCAGAGTTGTCCTCGATTTCCTAGCAATGCCTTCTTACAGCTTTTCGTACCGTATATCCTTGAATCAGAGAGCATGGATGGCCATCGAAACTCAGACAAAAAGAATATATATTATACAGCTGATTGGACTTAGCTTCAGGCGTGCTGAGAGTAAACGTTTGATGG
This sequence comes from Suillus occidentalis, assembly GCA_016628085.1. Classification (NCBI taxonomy): domain Eukaryota; kingdom Fungi; phylum Basidiomycota; class Agaricomycetes; order Boletales; family Suillaceae; genus Suillus; species Suillus occidentalis. The sequence continues at coordinate 44,022 of JABBWB010000225.1, read as the reverse complement.
GACATCAATGCATCACAGAGCGGGGAACTATTAGTAGGGATGAGCGCTGAGCTTTGTTATTCAGACTCCGCCGTATTTGTCCACGTCACATGACTACTGTGTAAAGGTGTTCCCTATATTATGTCACTGTCCATGTAGCTTACGTAATTTTCCGCCTCTTCCTTCCTACTCTCATCTTCAAACACATAGCGTTTGACCCTCTGATATCATATGTCTTCTTCACGGCTGGGTCAAACGCGTAGCGTTTGGCTCTCATATATCAACTGGATGGCTCCTCCTCCCCACCTGGGTCAGACGCATAGCGTTTGGCTCTCGTGCGTCTGTTGGATGGCTCTTCCCCCCCACCTGGGTCAAACGCATAGCGTTTGGCTCTCGTGCGTCTGCTGGACGGCTATTTCCCCCCACCTGGGTCAAACGCATAGCGTTTGGCTCTTGTGCTTCTGCTGGACGGCTCTTTCCCCCCACCTGGGTCAAACGCGTAGCGTTTGGCTCTCATATATCAACTGGATGGCTCCTCCTCCCCACCTGGGTCAGACGCATAGCGTTTGGCTCTCGTGCGTCTGTTGGATGGCTCTTTCCCCTCAACTGGGTCAGACGCATACCGTTTGACATATCTCATGTGTCTATTTCGTGGAGCTGACCTGCTAGATCCATCTTATGCTGCCTCAGCAGGGCCGAGTCATTCCCTGGTGCCAACTTCTAGCAGTACTATGTGAGTTTTCATTTCCTGTTTCTGTATTCTCGACATTCAGTACCTCCTGCTGCATAGCCCTTAGCTGCTCTAAGGGCGCGAATTGCAGAGCTCGAGCGCGCGAATGCTCACGGCAACCATCTACCGGCCAGAGCTCCCGCACCTCATCAAGCTCTAGACCCTAATGACCCACTTCTATCAGCAGCAAACGGCTCGGCAGTGACTTTCGAGCCTTTTTAGTCGGCGTCACACGAAGATATCTAGCGGCTGTACGAGCTTGGTACATCGCTCAACGATGGCCCCCACCACTTTCCAACTCTCATCACGACCACATCAATTGGTCCTTGCGCGGCCTCGAACATCTGCACGGCGGCCGTCGACAGCCCCTCCGACCTCCCGTATCACTCGCAGTGCTCGCAGCGCTCAATACCACCCCCATCTTAGTAGACCCTTTCGACTCTTGCACCTGGGCAATGTCATCATGCTCATTTTTCGGCATGATGCGCTTCGGTGAAGTCTCCGTTGCCTCTCAATATGCTTTCAACCCACTCAAGCACCTAACTCGGGCTCACGCATTCTTTGGCCACGACTTGCGTGGAAACCCTTACACGAGTCTCGACCTACCATCAGCCAAAACGGCTCGACCTCGCAAGTGATGCTTTGTTTTCGTGGCGCGACAACAAAGGTGATATTCGTCCAATGGCCAAAATGCGGGCCTTGGAGCGCATCAACTCAATTTTAATGTCGTGGGGATGAGGCACGACGTTCGGTCACTCTTTTGGAATAGGCGGCGCGTCCTTTTACCTCGCAAAGAAGATTAATCCCGAAATAGTTTCGAATCACTTTCCGCTGGAAGTCCTTATCGAATAGATATCCTCTCAGCATATGGCCAACGCAGCCTCGCTCTAACCGTCGCCTCCACATGTTGTTGGGCTTGGCAGCTATGAGCCTCGGGTTGTTTCGGCTTATTGGGTGAGCGGCTCCACCTGCCTGTGTCCCACCCCGAGCTTACGCTCGGTCCAGCCCAACTTACTAGATCATGTCACCTCTTCAAGCAAGACGAAGCTGGATTACAATGCTTGATTTTGGCATCGCTGATCACGCAGCTCAGACCATCGCATCGGGAAGGTTAGTGTTTGTTGAGGGTATGGGAAACCCCTTCGTCCCTCCACTATCGCCCATCCCTACGCGTGTGTCCACCTAAACAACCCTGATTGTCTCCGTACAGTCCAGGATGACATCGTTGCTGCGATTCCATTCGGAAACGTTCCTCTGGGGCAGGTGCAGAGATGGGTTAGATCAAGAGCTAGTTTATTTGATATCGTACGGAGTGAATTGTTTCAGCCTGACGTGAGTCTTCCGCCTTATACTTCATCGTACTTAAGACGAATGCTTCTTCAATTTAAGCCTTAGGCTTGCCGTGTCGTGACTTCTTCTGGAGCGCCCATGCCGTTCTTCCAGAGCAGTTCCTTGTCAATTTCATTGCTCTAGGTCTTGATTCAGTGAGGCTTTCACGAGCGCTCAAGGAAGAATGATACCATGTAACTGCAGCAGGACTTATCAAGTCCGCCTGTCTGAACTGGTGGTGCACAGTTGAAGCTGGAAGCTCGGGATATATTTCAAAAATAATGACGTACACTGGAGTCTCATTTGATGTCACCCCCTGTCGAGTTTCTGATCGGATGAAGCCAAGATACTTCCAACGGCCGCTTTGGAGGGAGGGACGATATCACAGGTAACAACTCCTCTTTGAGTGCTGTTGCTGACGTGTTACCTCCTCAGATGGTTATCTCAGATCAGGTTTATCGGGTATAATAATTTTTTATACTAAGCTAATGGGTCGTGGGTTGCCTAGCGTCGTGACGAATCATTTGATGTCACCCCCTGTCGAGTTTTTGATCGGGCGATGAAGCTAAGATACCTTCAACGACCGCTTTGGAGGGAGGGACGATATCACAGGTAACAACTCTTCTTTGAGTGCGGTTGCTAACGTGTTACCTCAAATGGTTATCTCATCAGGTTTACACCATAACCATGCATTCGAATACAAGCTAGCTATATCCGTGGATCATGTCCGTCTTCGTCAGGCCTGTGAATCCACCGTCGCGAGCTTTGGCATTTTCGGGACGACATTCCTGCTCGCTAGCGGCAAGTGCTTTCAAGCCGATGGACGATTGCTGGGTGATTCGGAGGATCACGGACGAATGTCGGACCTGTCAAGGAGTGCATCAAGATTTGAAGATGGATCTCCGTCAAAGTTGACGTCAGGGGTGGTGCTGAGGATGGTTGGTGATCGGGTAGCAAACTCGGGTGCGGTCTTTTCCGATCACGAGGAAACGGCTCTAGCTTTGGCGCGAGAGAGCCAAGTACTGGCAGCGCAGGAAGGTGAGCTGTTTAGATACCACCACTATAAGCCTTGCGAGCGTTGGCGATGCTGCATACCTAGCGAAAATACCTGCACTAAGTATGGCGGGTTCCAGCGGCGGTGTTTGAAACTGACTTTGACTTGACAGCAACAGGGGCGAAGGCAAGTGTACTAGCTATGTATGGTTTGCTTTATCAATCCTATCATTCGATTCACTATCGCAGATAAATATCGGACGGCACATGCATTGCACCATGGCTCACGCGTTCGGCACCATCCGGAATACATTTCCTTGCCTACGTGTGTTCCTCGGATTAAACTTGTCAGGTGCATTTGACGCCGTGCAACTCGGCACATCGAATGCCTTTACCATGATGCCCCTTCTCCCGCCCATCTGTCACTACAGAGGCAGCCACCTCAGGCTGAAAAGGCAGCAAACCAGATTGCGCTGTTTGCTTTCAAATTCCCAGTGCATTCACCCGGATAATTGTCAGTTGCTTTGTACAAAATCGTCACATGGGACCTCTAGACCTCGGCAGAAGTTGCCAATAAGCTACCGAAGGACTTCATATGGGGGTTCGCTACTGGTACGTTTTACTATTTTTAATGCTGCCATCAAACACTGACGTGTTTTACAGCGTGTCTGATAACGTTGATGGACGCGGAAAGTCTATCAGGGACAACTTCTCCCTGCAAGAAGGGGTGTCTTTGCGCCAGGACGATCAAGTGACTGAGGAAGATCACCCGAAGGCGACTCCTCCACCGAACCTTGGATGCACGTCTACTACTTCTTACTTTCTGCACGCAATCGGCTTGTTGATTTCACCCCACAGAATTGGCGATCGTGATACGCTGCAATGCTGCACGCTTCCAACACCGTGTTATCAGGCTTGGATCAGGTTCCGAAACCTAGAAATTCCGTCAACGAGTCGACGACAGCGTTATTCCTTCGCTTTCATTCGATTCGATCCTTCCTTGATTCATATACCTTGGATTCATACTTCAATTTCCCCCACGCACCATGACAAACAACGCCGTTGCTGCCCATCCGTACGCCAGCCCATTGACAAAACTGGATCCTGCTGGTCATCATGGGCCAGAATCGGCTTCCCATACACCGCAGGCTGACGATCCTGGAAAGAAGGGAGAGGTGACGAAGGAGAAAGGTTAACCGCACGCGCCTCTATTGTTGACGCAGGCATACAACTTGCGATGAAGGCAGACCCTGCCAACGCTGGTGAGCACCCGTGAGCATACATACGCACTGCTGCGCGTGTTGATAATTCCGTGGTATCAAGCGCGCGATCGGCCAGGCGAGCAGCAGCTGCCGAAGACTGGTGGGAAGCAGAGTAATGGACCAAACTAACCTTCACCGAAATGCGAGGCGTAACGCTCAGGAAGCTATCACTCTTGCTAGGCAAAGGGCTCCGCAATTTGACACGCAAGCTGCACTCGACAGCAAAATGAATGAGGCTTTGAAACTTGCCGAGGCTCAGGCTCACATCGGGGACGATGACGAATCGGGGCTATCAGGCACTTCGAATACGCCCTTGGCTGATCGTAAGTTCTTCCTGGATGCTCAGGTTGAAGTGATTAGCGGTGGTACGCACATAGTGGACTCTGATGAGCTCAAATTTCAAGGTCGTCAACGTCATCGGGGTGCTCGGGAAGTGAAGAGCGCCTGCGCTTGTGGGGGCGAGAGCCGACCCCATCGCCTAAGGAAAGTGATGCTCACACATGCACCTACCGCGCTGGTCAAGCTGTGCCTCTGACTCGGAGGAGCACATTAATTGAATCCCTGGCGCACGCCTCCCACTAACAACCGCTCACGCGAGGATCTCCTGCAGGGCCTCAATACCCAGTGGCTGACTCAACTGGTCAGCCAAAGATCACTGGTAGCTCGCGAAATGGAACGCGCGGGGGTGTCTAGCACCGGGTAATTAGAAGCGGAGCGGGAATCTGTCGAAACTCACTCACTATAGGGCTGGAGCGGGCTGGAAGAGCGGCCATGCGATCACGATGTGCTGAAGGAACCGACCTGCAGCGTGCATTCCGCCAGTGAAGGCTCTTCTCACGCCATTCTGTGACGGTTTCTCAATTCTTTGGCAAAGGGCAATGCGAACTTTTGGGGCTCAAGGAAATGTAATCTGACTAGTCCAACGCCCACTGCGCCTTCCCAATTATTTACTTATGATAATTCATGTTGGAAATTTTCAAAATAAGAATTACATTTTTGAGCTGGATGTTGGCAACCGTAAAAGTACAAACTAGTACACCGCAAAAAAAGTACAGATTGCTATATTTCTAATTTTTCATTAATTGAGCTGGTTTGAGGTGACTCGACAACGGGAAAACATACCTCAATGTTGTATATTCAAAGCCACCGTTGCCACCTGAACTTGGGTTGTCATCCTTAGCTGTCTAAAGTACACCGACCTCCGGAGCCTGTGGGGGTACCTGGGGTTGAATCTTTTCCGGTACTTGAAAATTACATTCGGGAAATGCAGTCCGATGGTGTAATCCCGGAACCAGACGAGTGGAATGGTGTAGAATGGTGCGATGAGCGCCTGAATCCAGTTTTGGAGAAGAGGATTGGGCAAATGATTATAAGCAGGACCTCTGTCCAGAACATCCACTTCAGGAGGGTGATTCCAGGGCCCCCCTTGTGCATCAGTGCAGTAGACTGAGCCGATAAAGTGTCCAGTGCACCGTATGACAAGCATGGCTACAGTCACGTGGTCCGGTACGGTTACTATTTTAATCTCCCTTGTGCTCCCTACATTTTTTGATGAGAATGAGCCGATAAACATGGTTGCGGTGGAAGAAAGTGACATTAAATGAAGCTTCAGCTGCTATATAACTACATTCATTTAGGGCGCACGTAGTAGCTAGTAATAGATTCTGCCATTTGCAGATTCCATAGTATGATATTGTGACGCCAAGACATTATGCAAAATCTAACAACTACTAGGCTTCTGTTCGGTTCCACGCAATTGGACTTATTGAATTCGGCGGTTGAAAGGAGGGGATACGGTAAACATACGTAGCGGGAATGAGAGTCACCTGATGTCAATGCTGCAACATCTCGTGCTAAACGCTCTTCCCACTCTTAAGGTCTCCGCAATGCATGTGCACAGTTTTTCATTGATCAAGAGTGAAACGTACAATACCAGTGGCAGCTATGTAACAGTATATTATCAACTTTGCGATGCATCAATGCACCATAATAGTAGGAAAGCGCGGGAAGGAAATGGTGGACACTTTGCGATTGCCGAAGTGTACTTCATAAACCCTGTCGTCTAGGGCAAGGAAGTACAAGTGGGTGAGGGAGGGGAACAAGCGGGACTCAGGTATGGGGACTAAGGACCCGTCATACTTCCTCTCAAGGAGTCGAAGGTTATCACTAGCACTGGCGACGCGAGCTCCTTCTGGATTCAAAAATTCAAAAATGCCGATCTTGAGGTCTTTCAACTCCATTAACCTGCCGGTTATTTGGGAGGAGATGGGAAACTTTTGCGCAGACTCGTTATCTGGTAAGGGGTTCTGAGGGCAAGTGAGCACTCCGTGGTGTCAAGGTTTTCAGATGACTTACTGTGACGCTTGTGTAGCGGTGCGGACCCCATCCACGCGCTACCAGATCGCTTTCAGAGCGTTTGAATGGCGTGGTAACTCGCTCGGTGCGCTTGGAATGAATACTCTTTGCTTGACTAGTATATTACATTAGAGGCCATTATTGATAGTGGCTCTGAAAAAACACCTACACCACTGGTGGCATTTGGCCGAGAATGATGTCGCCAATGTTTGAGGATGTGAGTGAGAGTCTGAGCATCGCTTCAATGAAAAGTCAGACAACGGGATGTAATCCAACCAAATATTACCAACCACATATCAACAAACTACAAACCAATCATGCGTTATGAATAATTTTGTTCTGGACTAAACAGCCTGAGGCCTCGAAGCCGATTCGAAGCAGTTGATTTCCGTATTTCATTCAAGTTCCTGTAAATGGACAGGAGCCGCGATCTTGTTCGCTGGCAGTGACTCGGAGTCCGGGAGTGCTGAGTGGGCGTCCTGAAGCTAAACGTCAGTGATATCAAAGTCGTAGGGATTCATCTGCTAACGCTGAACGTAAATCGATGAGCACTTGCTCAATCCTCATCTTCAAAACGCAAGACTTGCGCTATACACGCTTAAAGCTTGAAGACCCGAGAAGGACTCAACCAGCCGTCGCATCACATCTGACCCTGACACATGCAAAGAGTTGCCTCCTGGCCCAGCGTTCACGTACATTATATGTTCCAGCCGTGCGTCAAATTTAAATTTGAAATCTCGGAACTTGAGCAGCGAGGCAGCGGACGGGGAGGACAGGAATTCTGAATGGGGACACGCCGTTGCGTCGGAAAGAGATTAGAGCGTGAGAGCTTGAGGGACGTTGTAGTTCGCTCCAGCAGCTCACAAGGAAGAGTCAAAATACTTCTCCAACCTGCATCGTCGTCGTCAACGAATCCCAAATCCGCGAGAGAACCTAGCACCACTGTCCCACATTTCCGCAGCCCGCTCCCCTCGATCACTATGGCACTAGGAACTATGAGATATCAGCTTCAGAAGCAAGGCAGACTATTTCACGCCCACCGCGGCCGGAAGACGATATCACTCATCTTCCGAACGCCTTGAGAATTTGCTGCACCGGCTTGAATAACCACACCTGGATTTTTCTGATCGCTAGGCCACTCCCACCAGCCTTGATGGCATCACTGACCGCTTTACTTCGCCGATGATTTGAGCTCCGGCGGGGATGATGATGGTATTGGTCGTAGAATATCATGACGCTCCGGCACCGAACGTATCTTGCATCCAGCGTACTGACAAGAGTTGCTAACTTAATGTCAGCCGGGCAAGGTGAAAAAACGGGTTTGCAGAGTCCAGACCCAGCCAATCCCTTGAATTAAGCTCAAATTGGTTGTTTGAACCATGGATGGTGAACAGGTTGGCGTGCAAGCGACGGGACGATGCTTATGGTCATGACTCTGGTACTGACATTGCGAATCAAGTTTGAGCACCAAGATTCCATTGTACCTAATACGCACTTCCTCTGGGACGTACTCGAAGAACGCATCGATGCTCCGCTTCAGGAGTGCGACAACCGCGAGCGGTTGAGGAAACAGAAACTAGCCTGGTAACGGCAGACTCGGAGAGAGTAGCAAATTGGCAAGGCGTTGATGGATACTGGAAGCCCATGCAGTGACCGTTTGGCTGGCGAAAGGTAGCAGCATCACTGCCATCGCGCAGACGCACCGCTTGCAAGTTGAATTTTACATATTTCCATAGCCCGTATTGTCAATTCGAGGGCTGCGGAGGTAATATCTCGGTGGGAAATCATTATGGCTTGTAAGGATGGAGCAATTTCGTATGCGGCATAGCGAGTCTCCTCCAATGTAACGGCGTCGAATTTCGTATTTTTGGTCTCACTGTTGACTCCATCTTGATTGTATGATCATCACGTGACTAACTCGATCCTTCTTACAATAACCAGCAGAAACACTTTTATTTCAATATTGACCCGGTCACCTTCAGTCCTACTCCTTACATCTCACTTTTCAACTCACTTTATTGTAGGCTCAGAGCTTGCGACCGCTATTTGTCCTAGGTACATGACGCGGTATACAAATGTATTTAAAAAAAAAAAAAAAAAATGATCATCACGTGATTACGCTTAATAAGCTTAGCCTCTGAGTGGTTGAAGAGACGGCACCTTCGACATGGCAAGGATTCTCACGCAAACGGTCGACCGTTTTTTCAAAGACCGACAGACCGTTTGGACCGTTTTGAAAACACGTGAGGTTGAGGGTCACGTGATCCGTTCAAAGTTTTCACTTACAAGTCAAGTTTTACAGCGGGATGGTGGACGCGGGACCTGGGAGGCAACAGAACGATTCACTGCGCAGCGCGCGTTGCCCTCGCACAAAAGCCCTCGAGGATCTGGCCTTCTTAACCCCATTGAACAAATGGCAACGGCAACAAGATGCTGAAAGTCAGTGGGGTAGCAACGAAGTTGAACAGAACAAACGGAAGACAATGGCATTGGCGTGGAGACTGTGACAAACGGAAACGGAACTTGAAGGAGAAGGGAGAAGGGGGGGAACAAACGAGATGTGAGGATGGAAAGAGACGAGAGAAGAGGAGTGGAGAATGTTGGAAAGAGGGAACGGGAGAATGAACAAGGGAGGCAATTAAATGTAGTCCGATTCTGAGTCTGTGTAGGGCACAAATGTTTGAATGCATTGGTACGAGAATTGGAACTGGGGAGAGCAGGTCAGCAGGAAAGTAATTGAAGAGATTCGCGACACTCACAGAACAAATGAAAACATGCTACTGTTGCAGGTAATTGATCCTCAGCCACTCCTCGCCGTTGTGAGAGACGATCCGGTCACGGGGAGTGGTTGGGTCGGTGACGAAGTCTTTGAATAAACGAAAAAGTACCGTGTTGTCTGACTCGTGAACCTTGGTGCGTGAAATCAGCAGCTTCGAGAATGCTTCGGTCTCGAGCAGGTCAGTCTCTCCCGGTCCCTGCATGAAGACATGCTCATAGACGCGCTGGACCGTCAACAGGAATGCGTGAGGGTGGAATGTTCGGCCCTCAGAGAAGATCCCACGTGGCTGAGGCCAGGGAGGCAGTTCCTCGCCAGCAGCCTTGGAGGACTGCTTGACACCATCTGCACAGTACCCCTTCTTGTGGTTGAGGGGCGAGTTCTCAGGGCCTGGATACATAATAGTTAGACAGCGGGAGCATGTCTGTGCCTTTCGAGCCTGAATTAAAATGATGGTTGAATGTTAGTGCACACAAATGACGGGGACAGCAACTGACCTTCCTGCCTGGTTCTTCCTTCACGAGTGAGACGACAGAACAATGACGGCGCCAAAATGACTCGCTATTTGTGCGTGCTGTTTCGCAGCCCAATGTCAGAAAAGCAGCAAGAGAGACAGAGCGAAAAAAATGCACTCACAGGTATAGTCATTTTTGGTGATTCTGCTCATCAACTTTGGTTCAATGTCACCCAGCGCACGTAGGAGGGCTTGTGGGTTCTTCTGGATGACTGACTGGCCTGCTTTCTTGATGAGACGGTGGTTGTACTCTTCTGTTGCCATCACCCAGCGCTTTGAAGTCATTTGATATGATAACCACTTGAACTCGGCCCGCATTTCCATAAACAGGAAGAACTCGTCTGAGTTTTGAAAGGTGAGCGAGCGAGGATCGATGCCTGTGGAGATGGAGAACAGGCGCTGAGACCGGGTCTGGCCTGCCGTGGTGCTGGCAAGCACTGGGGGATCCTGAGGCGGGTTTCAATGTATAGCGCTGATTGGAGGCTATTCGACGTACCTTTGGGGCAGCGCTGGCAAGTGCTGGGTGATCCTGAGAGAGTTCACTGGCAGGAGGAGGCTTTTGTGACCGTTGACTGTCTTGCACAGAAGGAAAGTATGCATCGAGTCGTCCAGCACCTAAGGCCATGCTAGGAACTTCTAATGTTCATAGTTTTTTGATGGTGCTGCAGCTGGAATCCCCTTCATTGTCCGAGTCCAACGAGATGGCCTTTCTCTTTGATGCTGGAGGTTTCTGTGTGAAAAATGAGATATGGGAGGTTGAATGAAAGTGTTGTGGCTTACCATTGGTCTTGAAGTTTCGGCTGGGAGCATAAGAAGCGCGGGGTCGATCTGCCACTCGTTGATGATGACATTTCGACTGGCAAGAAATGCGAGGTCGACTTCCTCACCTGTGGTGGGGTCAACAGATGGATCGAAGGAGTCAAGTAGGCCCTTCTCGATGCTCTCCTCTTTGATTAAAAGACCACCAAATGTTGCTACATGATCTGACACAACTAACCCAAAAGTCTCGCCTGAGTCAACGTCACGTAGTTCAGGAAGAATCTGCAGCTGAGAGTTGGGAGTTTCTGGTTGGAACATGTTGTGAAGCCTTGCTATGTAGTTGCAGAGTCGAAGGTGATGTGAACCATTGGCGAACTTGAGGAATGGTGTGAGATCAGGCCTGCTGAAAGCCACTCGCACATTGCGACGGAGGACGAAATCATGGCCGAGGGCAGCAAGCATCCTCACACCACTTGGCTGTGCTCGCTGAAGGGAATTCCACCCTTTGTGGGATCCCTCAATGCGACTTCCATCAGCCCTGATGCCTTGGATGCTGCGCTCGAGGCATCCTTTGCGGACGTGTTTCAGCTGTTCTTGATGAACCTGTGTCATTATTGTTAGTAGTGGATAATAAGCAAAAAAACGAAACTTACTTTCTGCGCTGCAGCTGACCAAACACCTTTGTCCGCCCATTTGCTGAATGCTACCATCAACCTCCGTTCCTGCTCTGCTCGGTCCCAGTATTGCGCAGGCTGACCCTTCTCGGCATGTGTCTTGAGAATGGCACCTGTGATGTCAGCCGCAACAGTGCCTCGGTAAGGACTTTTGCTCGATTGGAGCATGACAGCAATGTATCTTCAAGGGCACATTGAGTGAGTAAGAAACTCAGGAGAGTGGGTACATGGCACTCACCTTGCACTGAAGTGCCAGACATCAAGTTTTGAATCTGTCTCTGGCATTGCAGAGGACACTGCATTTCGGACTTGACAGCAATTATCAGCGATCATCATTCTTGGCTGGGGGATGTTTAGAATGTCGTGGCGGTGCTTGAGACCTTGAAGGAGTTCAGTGATCTCCGCATTTGTGCGTGTCTGGCAAAAGCGCTACAGATGGAACAGAGGAGAATGTGTCAAGTGAGACCTTAGGTGAGTCATTGTCAAAACTCACCCACGAAATGATCTGATTGTCCTCATTCAAAACACTCAATATCCCGCCTTTCAGCTCCCTAGACTTCTGGCGATCCCTGTCGGTGAGTGTGGCCTTATTTGCGGCTTTGAACATGTTGTCAAGTGAGCCACACATGGCTGCGTGGTTCAGAATTAAAGGTGCGTTGGTCATCTGAGTCTTTTTGTAAACTTACCTGATAAAGTCTTCAAGTATCCTTCACTCTCCTCTTGCCTTGTGCGTGTGCAGAAGTCTACAAAGACTTCCGTGATCATCTCACCTGAAATCGATTTGTCAGCATATGCAAGTGGGTCACTGGCACTCGAGAATGCCTGGAGTGTCTTCACAGCACTCTTACTACCGGAGAAATAGTCGGTAAGTCTGCTATTTGTATTGCAGGTGGGCTGCATCTGAAATACTTCGAGGTATTCAAGCATCCGCCGCTTGTGTTCCAACAGGTGGAGCTCTTTGGCACACCAAATAAGGTAAGAAAGTTGTTTCCTGCAAGAAAGATTGAATGCACTCACGTCTGACTCTTTCTTCCAGCCCTGCAGAGGTTGTTGACGGGCGTATCTCCACCAGCAAGTCAAAGAGATCACGCGTTAGGGCACAGCGATAGAAGAAGATTGGGATGTTGCCTGTTCGTTTGGTGAGTGATTGTTCCTGAAATTTAATCTATGAAACTCACGAGGAATCTGCCAGTGCTCCCATGAACTCCAGTATGCAGCACTCGTCGTTGCAAAACAGTACCCTTCCAAGTTGGCCGGTTGGTTTGTGTTGGCTTGAACATCTTTGACATCTCCAGGTATGTTTTTGTCATTTGCCTTCTTCGTCTTCATTGATTCCTTGCATGCATTGCATCGGAGTTGGGCACCGAGTGCTGTCTCTTCACAAATAAGTCCATGGAGTTCGCGTGCCCCCGTGCTTGTCCACCCTTCCCAGCTGGTGTCCTTGTCAGAGCCACATCGAGGACAGGTGGCAAGCTGTGGGTAGTAGAATGGGTGAATAATGTTAAAGGGTTTGATGTACTGGGTTGCTGGCTCAATGGCTTGATGTCCGAGTCCTGAGCGCTTTTGAATATGCATGTAAGATGGGGGCACGAATCGAGGTCCGAGCAATGGAATGTTGAGGCCTAATTTATCTGTGGGCTCAATTTTCTTTGATCGAGGTCGACTCTTCTCCCATAGGCACTGCACATATTCAACAACCTCTGCCTCCCACTTCAACTGAAACTCTGGACGTGGGTGGTTCTTATGGTTACGAGACTCTTTCCACATGCTGACTCGTTTCTCAACCTTAGTTTAATCCATCGTTTGATGAGTCGACAACATCTCCGACAGCTGAAAGAAAAACTCACGTTTACAGTCCAGCTTTTCTCAAAGGCATTTTTTTCGATAGGTGAGATGGCCACCGAGTTTTTGAGGAGATTAAGAACTACTTTGGGCTCGAATACTGACATGTGTCTGAAGCCTTGTACAGTGGGTAGAGGTAGAGCCACAGACGTGGTTTAGGGGGTTCTGAGTTCTCTTTAACCTTTGACAACTACCACCACGCTAGCATCTTGACGTGATCCCCGCTATACATATATTTTTTGCACACGAGCTACTGCCGTTGAACAAATATTGTCTGAACTTCTGATTGGTGGGTTTCACCACATTGCTAACGGAGTGCACACCGATCCCGTAAATTCAGGGAAAACTAATTACTAGTACACAGTAGTTCAATAACTCAATGGCCCCACACATCCATGTTCCCTCCTGCAAGTCTACTGCAGGGAGAGCTAGTGTATGTGCTAGTGCACATTCAAATGCGGAGAAAGCACTTGATGTGTTCATCGGCAGCAGCAACAACACTGTCAGAGTTCAGCCAAACATCCAGATTCATCCCACAGACATTACACACTTTGTGCAAGTCGGATTTGACGAACAAATCAACTTGTTTGCAACCCGCTCAGGCTTTCAGCCAGCCATTATTCAAGACGTCTACAAAAATGTGAGCAGCTACAAAGACACACAGAAGGTGGTGAAAGCCATGCGCATTGCTGCCATGGAGTCGGCTAAAGTCGAGATCGAACATTTGAGGAATGAGAGGCTGCGCGAAGATTCAGACTCGGACTCGGAGGACTTGTACGAGAGGCCAAAGAAGGCCAAGGCCAATACAGAACCCAAAGAAGAAGAAAACAATTAAATTGGCAAGTAAAACATGCACCGTGTGATACTTGACACGGCATTCATAAAGCTATGGAAGCTATGGTAGCTATTAAATACACTGTTGTTGAGAATTGTGTCAGTATGATGTACCGCAAATAATCAAGTTCACCTTGGAAATATGGCCTTTAGAATGATAGAACCGCTGCTCTCCATCAAAATGTTGTGGCGCCAATAGACTCGCATCACGGATTGAATGTTCTCGTCCAGTGGCAGATAACACAGGGTGTAAGTTCGTGCCTGTGCCATAGGATGAAGGGCCTGCTCCCTTGGATCGTTTTCCGGCTTCGGAAGTCGGACCCCCTGCGAACCCTTGGAATCTTCTTGGCCCGCCTGCGGCGAGCCCCTCCCCTTGCCATGACCAATTTTTCGAAGAGACTAGTTGCGTTCATGATTCAATATTCAGAAGCCACGGCCGAAAATCAGCTGGACTCGGAGCATAGCACAACTTCAGCAGTACTTGTCTCGAGCAATAATACCTTATATTCTTTCATCTCCTTCTGATTTACCCCCTGGCCTCTTAACGCCATCAAGGAAGAATTCATCGAAGTGCAACGTTGTCAATCAGCTGATGCTCCTGCTATCCTTCCGGTCGACTCAAATTCTCCCCATTGGTCGACGGAGCGGTCCGCCTATCCAATGTGAGGGTGGTCTTCTTCTGGCAACGCCCGAGCGTTATCGCTTGCCAGTCCAATCAGAGGGTAAGCTTTCTCCAACGGGGGATGGCTTTAAATATACTATGTCCTTACTAGGAGCGTAAGGGGTGTCTGTCGGTCCACTCTGGGGTGCCGCAGCTCTTTCATACTAGACGTACGCGGCATGCTGTTGATGCTGCGTCCTCGCCTCGATGCGTGCCATCAGCTTTCCTACGTCGTGACTCATTCAATTGACGAGATAGTAAATCACCACATGCCAAGCTACATTCTGTATACCGTCTTCTCGTTCATTCCTCAAATTTAAAATTTATCCCTCACAGGCCGACCCGGGCGGACCCGCAAACTCAAATTCCCAAATGCCCCCCCAGCTCTGCGGTGTGCCTTGCGCCTAGAGTCCACACGATGCCAACTTTTCCTATCCTCGACGCAACACGGTGCTGGTCAATTTCTAATCTACCATCAATTGCTGATCCTGAAGAGCTCAGATTGTATGGCGCGGGGGATCTGTATATCGTAATTGCGAGCATTTGAGTTACGATCACAAAATGGAGCGGATCCAGGCGAACCCACGCTCACCCCTGGCTGTCTTATTACAGCAATGTGCGCCCTTTCGCCCTTGTCCGATTTGCCTTTTCGCAGTTTATCTTGACAGAAGCCCTGTCGCATCAGGGTACCTTGGATGGACATCTTCGATCGGTTTTCTGGGAGTGATCCTGCGCAGCGCTATTTCCGCCTAACTACTCCACCCCTGGATGTACATTTGCGAATCAGCATACCCTACCAAGCTCCAAGTTCCATCTCTTGACTTTTGAGGACGCTTGCAAGCGCTATCTGATCGCTCTTCGAGGTCTCCGGGATGACGAGGAGCATGCTGTTCAAGCTCTCTCAGATGGCGAAGGTCCCGCTCTAACGGAGAGATTGAATGCGTGGGCTTGAGAGAAAGCGAGTTGTGTTTCATCTGTCGTTAATCGCACTTCTTCTGCTTCTTCTTCATAACGGATTTCCGGATGTTGCCCAATTGCGACCCCTTCGCTGCCTGCAGCTGCGTCGAGGACTTCTGGTGAGCTCATCTTCTTCCGCCTCAATGTACTCCTTCTAATCAGGCGTATCTCACCCTTGTGGGTAGGTTTGAAAGCTCCCTTTCGTGTAACGATCCAGTCGCACTCGCTCTCAACCCATTTTTTGTCCTCGAGTGCGTTTCATGTGATTTTCATTTACCATTTTACACCCTCCTTAAATCCACTTCCAAGTTCCGGCTGGAACGATCCTACCCCGGATCGAGGCTCTCAACCACCTCGTGCTACGGCTCTTATCATATTATCCCTAGCTTTATTCATGATCTCTGCCAAGGTCTACTTGACCCTGATGCTGTACGTGATCGCGCACTAGATGTGGATCAGTGCGGTAGATTGTTTGGGACTGATACGCCTCGCAAAATCACACCTGAACTCAATTGAATCCGTTCGATTAGTGCGGCTGCAAAATACTTGCGAATGATGCGGCTCGTCACATAGTCGTTTTGCGGAGAGGACAGTTCTTTAAGCTGGACTGCGGCTAGCTTGCTTGCACATTCGGCTACTCGTGTTTCTTACTAGATTGGTTTGATGCCCTTGAAGAGGATCACCGACCACTATTGATCGAGCGTGAGGTTCTTCGCAACCTCCAAGCCATCTGCATGGACGCTGACAAGCCTCCAATCTCTGAGGTCAGGACTTATCGACCAATACTTATCTACTTCCTCTAACTATGGTTCATACAGGTGGCTTGCATGGCTATTGGTGCTCTCACCACTGAGAATCGGAAGACTTGGTCTTCCCTTCGACATGAACTCGCCAAGGACAAGACCAATGCAGCTTGCTTGCGCCTGGTTGAGCTCGCTCGAAGCGGAGAAAAGGGAGAAGACCTAGCTGCGCGCAGGTTGGCACGTGCACTAATTGGTGGTATGACAAAGTGAGTCAGCGTTCGCGATGCTTGCTAGCATCTGATTCAATTTGTTTTTCGATTCATGCTACAAATCATTGTATGTGCGGATGGTGCTGACGGCGGTCACACGGTTTTGAGGTACATCCCAGCCGCCTCCAACGCGTTTTCTTTTATACGCTCGCACTACCATCAGGTGCTGACGTCTTCAATCAAACACTCCGCACCAACGCTATACCACGCATTCCTTTCTCCCCATGCCAAATCCTTCACACCTCCCAAGTCGACGGCAATTGGCGTTTGGCCCGTATTCTCTCAAAGTTTCTCATGCGATGCTTCGTTCTCTAAACTTTTGTGGACGCTGACTCCTTCAATTAGAGGCGGCGTTCGGTACGCTGAGATGCAACTGAGCGACCTTATATGTCAGAACGATTGCTGGGCGCTCGAGTTCAAAGGTCAAGGAAAAAATTCATCGCGAGTCATGGGTTCAGCCCCGATACGTTCGTGCAGATGCCTTTCTAGGCAGCATAATTCGGACTCTATGGTCCGGATGCGCTTTTCAGCGATTCTGAAACTTTAAAGCTGACTTTCTGAAGCGATTCGGACAGTGCAACCGGAGAGCGTCGACTTCACCAAGGTAACCGCCCACCTGATCATCTTGTCCTTCCTCACTGATTTCCATCCGTCTATCTAGACATCTTTCTCAGAGTGTTTGCCTCATGACGAGATCCGCAGGTTGCACAAGGCCAGCGAGCGACGCGTACGACTCACGAAGGAGTGCAGCCAGGGTTTTGGCCAAGACCGGTCGGTTTTCCTGTTGGCTGTACCCAGATTTCAGTATTGATGGCATCTAACAGTTGCCGGTATGCATTGTACTGCTTACATCAATGCCTGGTGACAGGAAACCTTTGATCCGGCTCCTGATGACCCAATCCCGAATGGAAGCACGCTCTCCCATCAATCTTCGGTGACCTAGGCTGGAATCTTCTAAGCACCACTATCTTGTCTACTTCAAACTGCGGAAATCCTGCATTGCATCTGTTTGGATTTGGGCCTGTTGCAGCTGATGGGTATAGCACTGGTTGTATCATTAAAGAGGGACGGGATTACCGTGTGAGTCTTAATTTTTTATTTGACATATCATTGACGCTGACGAATGCGTAAACAGCGTTGTTTCATCGAAGCATCTACAGACGCGCCGGTTCCTAGATAACCTTCCGGAATATGGGTTTGAAGAGCAGAACTAGCATGCCGACCAAGCCAAAAAGACCCACGCAAAAGCTGCCAAGATACTTGATTAAGCTCTCAATGAGATAGGTCAGAAGGTACGCTGGTTGTTTCCTCAAATAACTCGCTCACTTACGATCCATTGATTCACCTTCAGAATGAGAGAAGTTGGCGCTAGAATGATCAACGACTTACGGGGGATGCAGGCTCGAGGATATCCAGCTACCTCTATTAGAAGCGAATCTGAAGAACGTCTCAATGGAAGTGGTAGGGCTGCTTATCTGAAACGTTATTTGCACATTAATTCAATACCCGCTTAGAACCTGCGGGAGGAGGTCGCAGCGTTGCTTCATCGAAGCATCTACAGACGCGTCGGTTCCTAGATACCCTTCCGGGATATCTGTCAGAAGTCCAGAGGATCCTATTTTAGCTACACCACTCCGCAAACGAACACCCTGCACCATTTGTTGATCACGCTGGTATCCTCCGTGACTCCAAGACAGGCCGGCCGATTAACGGCCGCGGTTACGGGCCAGACGAATCAGGGAGCGACTACGAGGACGCCGCGCGTGGGTCAATCAGTTATGTGCAGCTTTTCGTAAGCTTACTGATACTCTTATTCTTAGCTGGGTATTCGTTCTTTGACAGTAGTGATATCGATTTGCTCGGACGCCGGAAGGGAAGTTCACATGCGAATATTGGTGCGTCTGAATGTCCTCATTCTATCTTTTGTCAGCGCTGATTGACTCCGACAAGTGGGAAAAGTCCTCCCGCTATCTGATCATTGATTAAACGCAGTATGTACTATTGCTACCAGCATCCGAATATATATCCTGGCCTATGGTTTCAGCACGATTGTGTGACACTGCAACGTGCTGAGTCTTTTGTACCAGCTGGCGCTATCCTAAAGTTGCCCCATGGACGCTAGTGAGGCTTTCGCAGCAGCTATGTGAGCTCATCCTGATTTCGGCGATACTGCAGCAAACACCACACCGTACGTATTAATCTGTTAACGTAAGCTCAGGCGTGATGCGGTCTAATTAGACGAACTCGAGTGACAGAGATAAAAAAGAGTGATGTAGCTGAAGCAGGCCACCAAACCTAACCCAGGAGTAGGGGCACTGGAGTGCCAACGAGAGTGAACGTCCTCGGGAGCCATGAGTCATTGCAAAGCGCTTGCAATCTCCGGCAGCTCGCACATGCATCATGATCTGGCACCATAAGCTAGGCATGTCCACAACAACCTCCCTCCATGACCAGCATATTCGAGTCAACATGGGAGCTTTTAGTTTTGATGGGGGAGACCAGTCATCAATTTCTGTGAGACAGTAACCGTTAGCATATTGCGGTCCCAGCGGCCCGCTTCGCCCTTGATGCATGATGACGCGCACACAGAATGTTCTATTAGCGCCAGCGCAGTTGTCAACACACTCTGCCTAAATGACATTCCGACAGCTTGGAGTTATGTCCCAGTTGTACATTAAATCTCTGACTTCAGGATTCGCGGCTGTGGACTTGAAGAGCAGATCTCGAGAGTGACGGCCGTTGCGCGGTAAGTCTCATGACACTCTCGGCCTCTTCGAAGTCTGGGACTGGGCCCGTCGGTTTGGGGTTGCACCGACATCAGAGCGCGATCAAAGCAAGAATGGTTGATGCTGTGAGGTTGTATGCGTTGGTGGGTGTTGGACTTGGATTGCCTCAGCGATGGAAAGGCGGTCTCCACCTTGTCTGGGCCTCCGCAAAATGAAAATAACAATTGTTCGCACCTCCGCTGGCACAATAGAAAATCGACGAGCGACGAAAAAAGGTGAAGGTTAAAGGCTGAATGATTCTGGACCATCTACGTGGGTAGGAAATAGAAACGAGATAAAGCGACTTCACAGGTGCTGCAAACGCATACCAAGAAAACACTGCCCGGACTTGGCTACTTCACTGCGGCGAGGCATAGCTATGGCTTCTACATCGAAGGCAACGACCGTGGAATCAATTTTGACACCGTCGATGACTTTGAAGGGTCGGGGAGGTTGGATTGAATCCATATCCTATTTTCCGAAGGCCAGCAAGTGATCAGCATGTCTGATGCAATGGGATCCGAAGGCAGGCAAGGAAGATGAGGGAGCAAAAGGTTACTGGTGGCAGATATTGGAATGAGTCACCCACAAGTTGCTGCGTCCGTGGACCGACCTTGCGCCCTATAGGGTCTATCACCTAAGGACTACTACATCAAAGGAGCGGAAGTATGCGGACTCTATATTAAGATCATCAAGCTGAAGCTGAAGCTGTGAAATGAATGAATGAGGATTCGCTCAGATGCAAGAAGGGCAGTTCAAATATACCTACTGTCTGGTTAGATCTCTTGAGCTCTGAAAGGGTGACGGTCATACATTGAACAATTGCAGGGTAAATTGCCTCCATAGGCTCTGTAAGACGCTGATACAACTTGAAAACATGTGCTTGACGTCTTCGTGAAATCTGGGGCCAACAAAAAGGCGAACAACGCGAACATCAGTGAAGAAGGAGGTCACCCACCGTGGATATTTGTGAACGCGTCTCAATTGAAGTTCCTTCATAATGCTCTGCAACGGAGACATACTACTGGTGATATGCTCCGACTGGTCTTAAAATGCTTTGAGAAAGCCTGCTTTATGCTGGTCTCGATACAGCCGGACCATGAATGCTTCAGGAGAAAGAGCAGTGACCCTGGGAGATGCATCAATTCAACACCCAGCATAATGCAGAAGAGCTGTCACGCACCTTTCAGCGTGTAAAACAATGATACCCGTTATGAACTCCGTTAAGATGTCGGATTGCAGCCTGGCAGCGATTAGAATGCGAAATTTGACAGAAATGAGGCCACCATTCTTATAGAGGGCCTGTCAGCGAGCGTCGTGCTAATATGCTGCAGACGAGCGACGCAGATAGTTACGAGTCATTCTGAAAGTGGTCTTTTTCACGATAGGCATGAATAACTTACCTATTCCGTTTTCCCATCTCAAACCCTACAATCCGCAATCCAGGCCACCCGCACCCCATGCTGCCCAATTCATCCCCAATGGCAGTCGCTGCTTCAGGTGAGGAGCAAAGCAAGGCTTTGCATTTGCAAACGTGTGCATGCGATACGACGAAGTCCAAGTCCACGGGCCAGGACGAGCAAATCTGAAGTTGCAGGCTCATGAATCTCCTCAAGCATTGATTTGAGAAGTCAAAGGCAGCATGGCCATATTTCTAGTATACGAGGTCAAAATTTGAAGCGTGTTATGATAGACGAAACTCACCTCCCAATAATTGATTGCTGACTCTTCTACCATAAGTTCATAGATCAAGAGGCGGCCCTGTCGAGAAGGCGTAAGTCATTGCAAACATTGATACTCACATCGAGGCAGCTTACGTCTCGCATCGCGTATCCATGTATCCATCGACACCCACAAATTCTGGAAAACTCGCGATTTCCTTCGTAGATCTCACCTGTTGGGCGCCAGAGAGAAAAAAAAGGCACCCGACGGCAGACTTGAGGATCTGCGAGAGGAAGTGCACTTTCTTTGCGATGCGCTCGAGTACAATGGGGCCATGGTATACTGCGTATGTAGCGGCCGCGTTAGCGAGCGAGGCTCCCAGCAGTTCTGGACCCGAGCCAATGGCAAACCAGCATGCTCCAGCAGTTCGCATCCGCTGCGGAGTACTCGACACCGCAGATGCTCTGGAGAGCATCAGTACGATTTTTGACCCAAGCGGAGTGCAAGCAAAATTTTGTCGATGTCCAAGGCTCGCTGTGCATCTCCCTAAATAGAATCCGGGGGCCTCCCTGCAATTTTCGCCCAGGCCAGGAAGCAGCAAGGGACCCACCTTCTTCCTTTGTGAGATATCTACCAAAAACCAAGCCTAAGTCAAGGAGTTAATCTCCATTATGCAAAGCAAAGGTCGACGTGGACAGTTTGAAGAGGCAGACGGATCTCAAGCTCTACCCCACATCGTACATGTGAGCGAGAGCAGCTCAATCCTCCCTTTGAGAAGGTACTTACAGCATTGCAGTAGACCCAGGCTGCGGTATCAGCCAAGACCTTGGTCTTTGACACCTCCGTAACCTGGCGGTCGTTGTACTCGAACCAGTTATTGGGTTGTTCCGGTACATGTCGGGAATAGAAGAAGTGGTTTCCAAATGACAGTGATGAGCCGCAATGTATGAAGACGGAGGTCAGCTCATATGCAACCGAGGTATCATCTTGCTAAATGTTCTCCAAATCCTACTTCGGCTTCGATATCGTGCCTTGAGTTCGACAATCTCAGCCTCGATCATATCCTGTTCGCTGCTGATATTCGCGACGAGCCCTTTATCAACATTCGGGAGAATTAGCGTGTTCTTGAGCGACGTAATGAAATACAGATGGGGACTTTACCTCATCCTGTCTCAGCAAGCGCATACGTTCGCGTCGCATATTCAATTCCGCCTGTACTTCCTTTGGCCTAGCCCTCTTGACTGGATCTGCAGTATCAAGGAACCGGCCCTATACATCGTCTCGCCAAACTTGACATAAGCTTGCGATTTGTATGGTTGTGAGGGTCTCTCTGTTGAATTGTACTCGTTATTGACTTGTTTAATATATATTGCTGAGCTATCTGGCCAGGACTTACCTGAAATTCAATCTGTAACAACGGCGGTAGATCAACCAGTGTCAGGTACTTCCATTCTGGCTTTCTCGCCTTCATAATCAACGACATCGTCAAAGTATCCGCTTAAGTCATCGTGAATATCAAAGCCATTATCGGCCACATTCACAGGAAGATGCGACAAGAGGTCTTCTTTTTCGTGCGTCGAAGTTTTGGATGCCACTGGGCAGGGACTCGAGCCAGTCTTTGCTGCAATTTCCCATAGAATAGCCTAGTAGATCGCGAGTCACGCATATGTCCAATGGAATTCATTAGTACTCACCTTTTCACAACACTATTCTGATTGTCGGTTCAACAGCATTTCAATCGTTGCTGCCTTTGGATACGTTGGAACCAGATGTGTCCGAGTGTGCTTAATAAGATCCACCATTCCTTACTTTATCATCTTGTTAGCTGTCTTCTCTGAGAGAGAGAACATGTGTTCCGGTGCATAGTGCTCTTTCTTGTTAATACCTCGGCACTTCACACCAACAGTGTACACAAGAAGGCTCGCAATAGCGACTGACATCTTCACTTTGCTG
The DNA here is from genome assembly GCA_016628085.1 of Suillus occidentalis. Classification (NCBI taxonomy): domain Eukaryota; kingdom Fungi; phylum Basidiomycota; class Agaricomycetes; order Boletales; family Suillaceae; genus Suillus; species Suillus occidentalis. The sequence continues at coordinate 20,965 of JABBWB010000225.1, read as the reverse complement.
ACCTCGCGTGATTCCGGTCGAGCAGGGGGCTCAGATGTCGCTAAAGAAGCCATGGTCGGCACAGCAAGAGCAGCTACGCCAGGCATGTTACGGGAATGGGAATGTCCACCGCGAACACGATCGAACAGACTGCGGGCCTTCCTCAATTCGTCCTTTACCTCTATTGTATCCATGAGCCCCGAAAAAAAGGATTGCTGCGCGTATCTCACCATTGATGGCGTCCATTTCAAAGACCCTTGGCTTTGTCCGTTCGTCCCTGATGTCTTGAACAACATCCGAGTCTGTGGATGTTTCGGTAGAAGAGGTTTCCGGGTCGACGCTGACTTCTGTCATACGAAGAGATTCATTCTCTGAGACATAGAGGTTTTTTGCCTATAGGAGGTGATGTTGTTAGCACGACTCCACTCATGAAGAAAGAAAACTCACCTTCAACAGCACCTTCCCTTTCAAGTGCTTTGGACTTGGGAGACCTTCTAGTGTCATGCGTCCTGCCACAGGTGCACTGACAAGCGCATCTTGGAATACATCGCGCATGACCTCCACCATCATCCCCTGTTGCGGTACCGAACAGTGGATTTCGGCAGATATGATGACGGGGTATGGAGAGGTAACGAAAGCATACTTTGTGATGGCTTCGCACACTTCTCTTACTGGAACTTTAGAAGTGAACGTCTTTCCATGGTATATCATCGGCCCATTATCGCCATCGTAAACGTCAACTGTAACAGACGTAGGTGAAATGAGTCAAAGAAACTCCAGAAAAGATCACACTTACTCTCGACGCTACGGCAATTGTGCAAAAGAGCTCGGATGTAGCCCTATCTACCAGACCTTCATGCGGAAGTCACATCCGCGCACCTAACCTAGTCATAGGAAAAGTAGTCAACCTCGGCGATCTCAGCATACTGTCCACTCTCATCGCAGGTTCAGCTCTAGAAGTCGTCGACAGCGAGAAATATGTCAAACAGTACCAGGCTCAAGTTCGCAGCATGGCGAACAATGAGAAACTGAGCGCTGGTGAAATTTCTCAGAGGCTGCACAAGAACTTTGTGACTACAGGCGCACAGCACAGCACCCTCATCGTCGATAACATGTACGAACAAAGTACGCAGGGAAATCCGAATGTCGACGTTTGGTTCAATGCTGAGAACCTCGACGAGGCGAGGAATAAAATTCAGGAGGTACAGTGTTGATAGTCGAATTTTGTGCTTGCAATGCTCATCACTCCATCAAGGTCCAAGGCAATCACATTATCGAAAAATACCAGACCCCGGGGGTAAAACAATCAGCTGCTGTACAGGTGCAGCCAATCAGCTTGGATCAGATGAGTTTCTCCTTGTTTCGTGTTGAAGTTTGTAGTAACTCTTTTTCAAGGTCCAGACTGTCGTTCAGAAGTGTCTCATGAGGGAATCATGAATGTTGTTCGCGCGAATAACAAGATGTACTGGTATTACCCGAGTGGGGCCTTGTCACACAAATCGAATTGGAGGATTATGGTCTGCGGATGCTGTCCACTCGTGTACTGTGTACAGACGCTAAATCGATCTTAAAAATTTCCCTCCTCATTTGACAACATTTGAAGAAGCATAGTTTAGATCTGGGTGTGAATGCGGGACGACGAAAGATGTCACTCGAGATGGTTTAGTGCGCGGGTAGGTAGGAAACAATTTTCCAGCTCCATTATATGGGTGAGACAGTCGTCGTAGCATATCAGGTAAAAAGAAAACGGAGAACTTCGTGAAGAACGAACAAGCAAATTAATGCTGACCGTCGGTGTACTCTGAAGAGATACAACAGATGAAGAGCCAAAAGCGAGTCCAGCGTAAAGCGTGTTTGATAATCACATGAGAATTAGTGCTGGGGGCTGTATGAGCGACGACGGGAGGTGCGGTAGCGGTGGATGCGACCGCCTGTGACTGGGCCTGCGCTGTACCACTGGGTTGTTGCGTGGCGTTGTTATTGGGAGGGCGTGAACTGCTTGCAGTGGCGAAATTGGCCTCCGTCTCTCGCTTGCTGATGCGTTTCTCTGTGTGGTATAAGATAGTGTATGAATACCAGAGGTGAAGGTAACATACGCGTTTGCCCTTGGCATATGGGACGTCAACAACTGCTGAGCGATGCCCGTGCGGCTCAATTTGTCCACTACTTGGTACACCAGAGAAAAGATTTCGAGTTCATTGGAACAGGCGGTGTTGAAACTGTGTATCATTGGGGTCACGCGCAGATCGCTGAGGAAATCGAGGTCAGTAGGAATTGTAGTACTGAATGGGACATGGGAGACGTACTTGAGCACGACCTGGAACTGGTGAGCCATCGAAAAACCCTTGGGGTGCCCGGTTTAAAACTTTGATGGGCTGGACGGGACGTCGTGTCACATTGATGGTCTAGAATGTATCTATTTACATGCAACGAGTTCTGTATAATGAAAGTGTCACGTACCGTCGACTCATCGCGCTTGTCCAACAGTAGGTCTTCGAGGCCAGCTTCTTGTAATATCGCGGAAACATCCCACAGGTATGCGTTTTTGTCATAGCAGGCAGGTTTTGGAACGATCTAGTGAGACATTGGATAGATTAGTCAGTACGTAGTCGTTCAGGCAGCTTCGTCATGGCAAGGGGGCGACCCTTGCCATGACCGATTTTTCGGGCAGGCTGGGCCGAATAATATATGGTTAGCTTCCGCTGGTCATTCTGCGTTTTATCGTCTCACTTCAACATGTCGTCAGCACCAGTAAGTCTGGTATTCTTTAATGATAGTAGTGCGATCCAACTTATTATATCAATACAGAACACGCTGAAATTGGAACTGCATCTTACCCCACAGCAGTTGTCTGAGCTGTTGCAGTCGACAAGCACAATACACAACGCATTTATGCACGAATACATGTCGCTACAAGCACAATTTCAGCTCACATGTGAGCAACTTGAGTTAGAGATAACTCGCAGAAAAGAAGCGGAAGACCAGTTGAGGAGGCAGACTAATGCATATGAGCTACTTGCAGAAGTGGCTTGGCACAATGGCATAGATCCTGTAAGTCAACCTTTTACACCTTTGAGTGCATGCTCACATGTTTCATGATGTTGGTAGCGGTGCCTGCCTATTTGAATCACCATGGACACTGTCTTGGCTTATGCCTCTCGCTCATTTTCCTCATAATTACAACTATGTTTGCATTCCAAGTCTAGTGTACGATTATTCATGCGGATAAACCGCCTGCGCAGTGCAGATGAATAACAACTTGACTCAACGAGGATATTAACGGCCGAGTCTGCATAATTAGGTGCAGGACCGTACCTAAGCATACATAGTGAGATGAGAGTTAGAACGAAGCAATGCGTCAAGAGGTCACTTGCTCTGAGCGCTGAAGAAAGAAACGTGCTGCACGTTAGTAGACAAAACTTGAAGGATAGAATACCACGAAGAGCATGAGGTAGAATCAACGTTACATACGAAGGCAGTCGTGAGGGAGGACCATCGGATGAGGGTTTGATTAGGTTCTTCAGGAAAGTAAAGATGTACAGCGCGTGCTGCTTTTCTTGCGTGTCCGAAAGCTGACGAGGAATGAGCATCCTGACGCCTTAGAATAACGAAAAACAAGATAACATACGAACTTCCACAGATTTCCACACCCTTGCCAACAAGCCGAGCGAGGCTTTACGAGTCTTTTCATCTTTTGCAGACAAACAGCGGGTAAGCAACCTAAAAACGTTTGATCAGAACGTCTGTACCCATTTGAGCGACGAAGCAGGAGGATGACGCGCAAACATTTGAGCAGACGAGTAAAGTCACGAATGATGGTTCGTAAACCTGCTCATCCCGGCTAATTTTCTCGCCTTCCTGTTTGTCTGACATACGTCTCCATATCGGGAAAATATGACAGGTTCTCAACATGCGTATGTGATCCATGTTTTGCACTGCATCAAGCTGGCTTGAGGCAGATGTACCGGGGGAAGGGTGACCACTTGGCGAGGATGGATAATATACTAGTAGGCGTCAGCTTTTCAGCCTCATACAAGCGGAAGATGTCCAACAGGTTTCGATCTGAGGCAGAGATGGTCCCGCCATATATGCGCATGAGTGGAATGACATGCGAGGTTGAGGGTGTTGAAGTATATTCTGCAGAGCTCGATTTACAACGACGGGCTGAAAACGTACATATTGAGCCTGACGCTGCACAAGAGGACAAGATAGGATTACCTTGAGGGGTGAGCACTGCAATAATGCAATGCCATTATCGACAGCAAGAGTATCAGCAAGTCGGTTCTGAATGATGGCGGTCAATAGAGGCTCTACAAAGTATGCCTTTGCCTTGAATCCCATGCTTGGCGATTTTCGCTGCGAGCATGATTTAGCTACTGTGCATGAAAAGCCTGTTTAATATGACGCACTTAATTGTGCTAGAATCCATTGGTCCTCTTCATCTTCGCCTTCAGGGCCAGAGAAATGGCAGCGGCGCACAGCCCATTGCAGTCCGCGCTCAGCTAGTCCTGTCACGAGATCGGCCAGTGAGGAAAATGATTGCAAGCGGGAGGCAATGCACACGCTTTCGAGGGCAAATTGACCGACAGCAAGGCGTTGCATGTTCTTTTGCAGCAGGCTGGCGAGCCGTTGTTTACGAGCTGCACCTGCCTTGATTAAGATGCAGATGCAGCGGATGCACAACTGCCTTGGGCCTTCGGGGCGACGACTGAGGTAACATACGATCGAAGAGCGCAATCACAATGTTATCATGAAACAAATCAATGGCGTCACCACCCAGGGAATCCAAAACAGCATGCACTGCTGGTAGCAGAGGCTCAAACGGAATGGTCGTCCGCGCTCCCGAGTTGAACCGCGCGACAAACTCCCTTGCAACATTAGATTGAGCATACACCAGCCCGGACACAATGTGCGACGTAGATTCCTTCCAGATTGCCTTCTGAAACAGCCTCAAGACGAAAACAGCGGGCAGTATGCCCAGTTGTGATTTTCCAGATGTCGATAGGTGTCGAGGCAATAAGGAAAAGTCCAAGGTCTTCACCCGCGGGGGCCATCCATCATGGCATGGCGGAAGATGTGAAGTCACTGCAACAGCGATCGTTTCCTCGAGTACCTCGGAATCAGGCAACATCCGATATAACCTGAGGGGCTGCGAAATTGAAATCCTCGAATTAGCACATATGAAGGAACCTTTCAGGGTATCGAGGGCAAACTCCAGAACCTCCAGCGCAGATGGCGTAAGAACAGCATCATCGGCATCGCAGGCCTGATCAATGGTGTTTAGAAGATTGCTCGAGTCTGCATAACGTAGCCACAACTTGATGGAACGTCCCTGGAGAAACATCAACATTAGTAACATATATGCTCACGCATGAAGTCATCGTACAGTCTGCAGTCGTCCTGACTGAATCGAGATGTCAAAACACTCCGTCCAGTAAGCACAAATTGAGGAGACTATTGTCCTATCTACCTCACTACTTGGATCAAGAGAAAAATCGAGAGACGCAAATGGATCTGCTTAAACAATTAACGAAGGAGAGCAAGGTAGCATTCAGAACATTACCTTCTTGCATGGTATCAGGAAGATCTCTAGACATACTCGGGCATGGATAGATGTTGCCCTCAATAGGACACACCCCTTCAGCCGAGCGCCACCTTCCTTCGAGAGTTCTCCAAGCGCCCTCTGCATAATCGCCCTCTGCATAATCGCACATAGCAATATGCATTGTGAATGCGTACACTCGAGCTTTCAGCTAGAAAAATGCGGTCAATTTCGATCGGAATAAAAAATAGATAAACGTTGCACACACGCAAAGGTACTCCATCGATTTTCGTAAGTCTGCGACCTCTGAACTTGTGCTGGGCTCTGCGTGTCTACGGACCTCTGTGAGACGACTGAAACACTTGTGCATGATCGATACTTCACGCCGGATCGCAGCGGTGACACAAGCATGCTGGGAGTACAAGTTCTTGGGCATCGTAGCATCATCCTTTTCCCCAGAGATGATACGCAGAAATACCAGGTCTCTCCACTTACCCACCAAATTGGACACGAGCCTTCTTACGAACCCAGCAATGGCGAGAGCATCCGACAGAGCGAGCAATTTTCCCGCTGGTTTCGCAGCAAATCATGCAGGCACAGGTATGACCAATGGACTGAGCGCATCGAGTGCTGAGTTCTCCGTGGTAGAACATTCCAAAAAGCCTCCAAGAATCGATACGGTGTTTTTTTAAATCGCTGCGCGCAGTCGTCCAGAAAGGTGGCAATACCGTTACATTCGTCAGATCATCGTATTCAAGAGCTACAAGGATCGACTTGATTGACTGCGAGGAACGGAAAAGGCAGGAGACTCGTTCTTTGTAGCAGTGCTGCCATCGCGTCCCATGTGTCATGTGGCTCAAATCTCGCTCTGTCCCAATCACTAGTGCATTTGAGAAGCGGGTGGTACCCAGAATGAGAGCCGACGATTGGATACCATCATCCATCCATCCTTTCCCCGAAAAGTGAACGTCGACCTGCGGTCATCATGGGGGTGCCTGCGAGTAGCTCGGTAGTGTCGTGTAGTGCATGGGTCGAGATTGATGAGAAGGACATGAAGTCATCGTTCAGTGTTGGGTGTAGGGGCGACCGCTGTTGGATGTGGGATCCAACTGCAATGTGGAGAGGACGCTGGGCAGTCTTCTTCGGCGTGGTCGTGCAATGACTTCCTAATCTCTGCATACTAGACTCGGACGGTTCGGTTGGGAGATGACAAGTCCAAAGAACGCGATATTCGCCATTCATCTCGATGATAGACAAATCTCCAGTGTCAGTCCTACAGCAGGCCAGTATCTAGAATAGTGATCATCAATGGGGATCTTTCATAAGCGACGCTGCATACCCAGCGACCAACTCTGGACATGCCACCAGAATGTCAACGCAAGTTCCTGCTGTCTGGCGTCTTCATTAACCTTGAGGCTCTTTCGTTATGAAACGTTCTTGCTCTTCTTCAGCGCGTCGATGAAATCAGCATCAGCATCACGAGGATACCATCCTCTGAAACAAATGCTCAGACCTGGCCGTGTACAAATAGCGAGGAGAAAATGGCGCACAAGTTTGCCGGGATGTGGTCACCATCAGCATTTTCAGCGACAGCAAGCTCGTGCGATTTTAGAAGCTAATCCAGACGTTAACTCTTCGCCTGCTAGGTCAAGTATCACTCACATCAGTGATTTCAGAGAAAAGTCCAATTTTTGCGGTCCATTTCACCTTTGGATGAGACCACAGCCCAACCCAGCACACTTCAAGGACTTTGCGAATGACCAGATACGAATCTTGAGAAAGGCCAAGAAGATAGACAGGAATGTCTCTCTGTTGCTCGAGGAAAGTCAATTTCATCAGTGAGGAAGTTTTGGGGTCAATGAAGGAGAGAAAGAAGGCATAATGAATGCGGATGTCTAATCGACGAGATTCAGAAAGGTCAAGGTCTACAGATTTTGTGGGGGCGTACCAGATTTTGCGAGCTCATCCTCTATGTCTCCCTTCCCTTTCCTCCTCATACGACACTTTTACCAAAGTCTGAAGTCTAAATTCTTGTAAATTTGGATCTGCCATCGTATGGAAGTCGACGCACCTTCATGTTCCATGGAAACGCTTCAAAAGCGTCTTCCGTTCCCTGCCACCTCCGAGTGTTCAACAGTTTCTAAGAAACGAGGATAAGTTCGTTGGAACCAGATATATATGATGCCATTTCATGCATCATTTTGGCCATTTTGGCGACAAGAGCGCTTTGATGACTGGAACGCAGTGCGAGTGGTACGGGAAATGAGAGGACAGCAGAGTAAGGACCGAGGATAGCAGAGACACGAGGAGTGATAAACTGGATGACAAATGCATCGCAATGTGAAAACGCCAAGAGAAAGAGATTAGAATGCACGTACCCGACTCAGGCCCTGCCATATCTCAAAAATATCATGAGCGCTTGCCGAACTCTCCATCCACCGCATGGCAAGCGCAAACCTTTCATCTCGAGGAGCAACGGTCTCTCCTGACTTGACAGATAGAATCAGGCGCAATGTAGACAGGACTAGATGGCTAGGTGAATATTTTCGCTATGTTGATCATAAGCCTGCGCACCTGCTATGCAAGCATTCTGGTCTTGATTCCGCAGAGCGCGTCTGACATCGAGAATGTGTCCGCGTTCCACGAGGTTTGCTCAGAGTTCGGATAGATAAGCCACCTCCTTGACTGAAACGCGAGATCCAATTAAGCTCGTGACCAGCCTGGCGTATACTACCACGGTTAGTCGAGTGGTGTAGCCAATCTCAAATTGACGCATAGTCAGACTGGTTACGAGTCTAAGATCCAATGGTTCATCCCACAAGGGGCATAACTTGAAGAACGCATGCTGACATACAAAGGATGAAATTGAAATCCAGATCGTGGAGTCCCAGTTCAACTGGCATGCCCACAAAATGTTCCTAGGACCCAGGTCCTAGTGCGTGAAGATCGGTGGTCATCAGAACGAGGAGCATCAAGTTAGTTCTTTGTGGTCACTGCAGCCGGCCTGGTACAACCCTCGGTCACGCCGTCTCCTTGCAACTTTCTGTGCCGAGACGTTTGGTGCACAATCGGCCGGCACAAAGCTCCCGATGGGCACATACCGGGAAACCCGGACCCCAATCCCCTTTGGAGACATTGCATATTCAATCTTCGATGTCGATGAGGACAAGACAATTATATTGCTTTTTTTCTCTCAGGTCTGCCATGTCAATTGGGTTTTCGGTTGCGAGCTAATCTGTCCCATACATTTTGATCTACCAATACTAGTGTGTGCAATATTGCAACCGCCACACAAAAGTGACCGTTATCAGTATCCCAGGTCTCAACGTCAACCTGACCCACAGAGGCACAGCGTGCTCTGCTCTCGATAATACCGCCCCACGCATGCAGGGGTTCAGGTACTGGTGGTTGAATATCCAACCCATGACCGTGGTACGGCAGCTTAGAAGAGACGGTAGGTCCGTTGACAGAACCAGACTTGATAAAATCTATGCAGGGCTCCACCTGTTCGAGAATGCCGATTACGGCCATGAAATATGCGACAGGTGAAAAGTTGAGGTTTGAGACGCCAGACTTAATCGTAGCGTCACGCGAGCGGCTTGTTGGAGAACGGGGAGCAATGGCGCTTCACAAAGAGAATGAGCTTCAAAACGGAGTGAAAGCAAGACCCATGCTATTGCAGTCCTGTGAAACCAGCGACAAGTGTCTGCAGAGTATCTTGTTCGTAGCCCGCTGCAGTTTCGCAGCATTGGCTGTGATCAGAATGTTTTCAAGGATCCTTAGCCAAGCAAGGGCGTCTTTGTTGCTTTGTGGTAGTTGTACTTCCATCTCTATCTAGGACAGAAGAGATGACTTCAAAACCAGGGAAGTCGTTGCCTGGGCATTAGAAGTCAGGTCGGCAAGCACCTGTAAAATAATTCGAATTAAGGGTTGACGAGAGCGTTGGCGCCACAGACCTCCAGTACTGCACGTCGCAACGCTTGATCGCGAACCGAGCTCTGCACAAAACTGGAAAGATGCCTGCGTTTGAGCACCTTCCCATCTTCTGTGCTCGTCATACCGTCAGACAGGAACCTAACGATCCATCCACGCTCTTCCTTCCAGTCATCCTAAGTTCCATAGAACATGTCGTATAGCATTGGCACATCGGTCACGTCGAGTTCCGGGCGCTGAAGAAGGAAACGCGCCGTACGTGAGTAGATGAAATTGGAAGGATAAAACACCCCACGAAGAGCGTGAGATAGAATCGATGATGCCAACGAAGGCAGTCGCAAGTGAGGACCATTGGGTGAGGGTTTGACTAGGTTTTTCAGGAGGTTAAAGATGTACAGCGCGTGCTGCCTTTATTGCATGTTTGAAAGCTGACAAGGGTGAGCATTCCGACGCCTTAGCATAACGAACAACAAAATAACATACGAACCTCCACAGATTTCCACACCCTTGCCAACAAGCCGCGCGAGGCTTCACGAATCTTTTCATCTGTTGCAGACAAACAGCGGATAAGCAAACTTAAAAAATTCGATCGGAACGTCTGCACCCATTCGAGCGACGAAGCCGGAGGATGATGCGCAAACATTTTGGACGACGAACAAAATCACGAATAATGGATTGTAAACCTGCTCATCCAGGACAACTTCTCGTCTTCCTGTAGGTGTCAGCTTTTCAGCCCCATATAAGCAGAAGATGCTCAACACATTTCGATCCGAGGTAGAGATGGTCCCGCTGTATATGCGCATAAGTGGAATGACATGTGTTGGTGGTGTGGAGCCAGAATAGAGCGATGTTATAACGGATGACAAGATCTCTTCGAGATGAGTTTTCAGAACCGCATAGTTTCAAGAACTGGGGGTGTTGAAGTATATTTCTGCAGAGCTCGATTCACAACGACGGACTGAAAACGTATACTGAGCCTGAAGCTGCACAAGAGGACAAGATAACATTACCTTGAGGGTGAGCACTCCAGCCGTCATTGAGAGCAACAGTATCAGCAAGTCGGTTCTGGATGGTGGCGGTCAATGGAGGCTTTACAAAGTCATGCCTTTGCCATGAATCCTTGCTTGGCGATTTTCGCTGCAAGCATGATTTAGCCGAGGTACATGAAAAGTTCAATCCAACGCACTTCATCAGGCTAGAATCAATCGGTCCTTTTCATCTTCGCTTTCAGGGTCAGGGAATGGTGCATACCCCATTGCAGTCCACGCTCAATTCTGTCACGCGATCGGTCAGTGGAGAAAATAAGTACAAGCAGGAGGCGGTGCATACGCTTTCGAGGGTGAATCGGTCGACAGCAGGCTGGCTAGCGAGCTGCATCTGATTTGATTAAGATGCAGATACAGCGGATGTACAACGTTCAGGCCTGCAGGGCGACGACGTTGAGGTAACATACGATCAAAGAGCGCAATCACAACGCTGGTAGCAGAGGTTCAAACGGAAAGGTCGTCCAAGCTCCCGAATTGAACCACACGACAAACTCCTTTGCCCATTGTATTGAGTATATACCATCCCGGACACGATGTGTGACGTAGATTCCATCCAGATTACCTTCTGAAACAGCCTCGAGACGAAAAAGCAGGCAGTATGTCCAGTTGTGATTTTCCAGATGTCGGTAGGTGTCAGCTGTGATTTTCCAGATGTTGGTAGGTATCGAAGCGATAAGGAAAAGTCCAAGGTCTTCGCTCGTGGGGGCCGCCCATCATGGCATGGCAGAAGATATGAAGTCACTGCAATAGCGATTATTTCCTCGAGTACCTCGGAGTCAGGCAACACCCGATATAACGTGAGGAGCTGCGAAATTGGGATCCTTAGATTAGCACATATGAAGGAACGTTTCAGGGTATCGAGGGCAAAATCCAGAACCTCCAGCGCAGATGGCGTGAAGGCAACGTTATCGGCACTGCACGCCTGATCAATGATGTAAAGAAGACTATTTGAGTCTGCATATTATAGCCACAACTTGATGGAACGTTACTGGAGAAACATTAGCAACATGAGTACTCAGGTATGGAGCCATCGTACCATCCCAAATACAAATCATCGCGTTCAACCCGCCTGATGCAATTCTGTCGCCTGAAGGCAAATACGCAAGAACATTCACCCTACACTGTTCCGCCTTGAATAGGCCCACCTCGGTTTCGCTGCTGTCTTGTTTTCGGATTAGGATTATACCATCTCTGGACCCGCTCGCAATATGTCCTCCAATGGGCGACCACGACAGTGACCTGTCCAAACACCCTCAATCACCTTTCCATTGTCAGTTGTCCACCGTTGGACGCTTTCGTCCATCCTTCCACCCGCAATTGTCTTTCGCATCAGGTGAAAGTACCAGTGCGTGCAAAGTGCGTGTAACTTCTACAGCGGGCAATGTGGCAAGGAAGTCTGATTCAGAAGACACAGCTTCTTTATCGCTTGGCGCTGCAGGGTATTGAGGTCCAAAAGACATGGCTTCCTCAGCGGGTGACATCGCACGGGATTGAGAGGACACACCTTGCTACTGTGAGGCATCTTAGCATTTTTTGACCTGATTGAGTTCATGATCAAAGAGGACGGGAATAGTTGACCAATACTTACTGTTTGTTTGAACAAAGGTGGGTTTCAAAATTCAAATGCTATTTGCATAACACGCGACGTGATCCCATGAGGCAGCGTTGAATGAAAATGCGGTAGTCGCGTGCAGACAAGGTTTTAATACATGAGTGAACGAAGCTTGGTCGCTCCTGGTTTTTGAGGTCATCTTGCATTCTATCGACGTCGAAACGACCAAACATAAATGGACCTAGTTCTCATCGGGTTGGAGCTGATTACGAGTTCGATCGTGCAGAACTCGTACCTAATCACATCCTCTGCAGAGCGCGTCGTGTCCTTGGATACACCCATGAACGCCGTCGCTTGCGCACGCACCTCGTGGTGCTTGATGCTCCATCAATTTCACTGCGCAACACAACAGAATCATGCTTACACTCACTAGCACATCTACGGGCTTGTCAACTTCTTCGGCATCCTGATTATCATCAAGCTTTTTATTGAGCACTGCATCATCTTCCCCTAACCGCGTCTCGCTATCACTATCACCACCCTCGTCACTCTCTACACCCTCGTCGTCGTCATCGTCACTGCTGATCTCGTCACCCTCTGCTGGGATAACGATGCCGCTGTGCTTGAGGCACGTGTGTTGTTCGAGCTTGTCGAGCTGGATCGAATAGAAATCGTCGAGTGTGTATTCCCTTGACCCACGCTCAAAGATGCCGCCATAGCTGACAAGGGAGGACAATTCAGACAGTGCACAATGGTCATGACAATGATCCACGTACATGTACAGTGTATTCCTCAGCACAGCTAGCATAGCGTTGTACCGTGGTATCGGGGCCGTCAGTATTGGGTCATCAGGATTAACATCAGGGTCCTGCTAGTCTCATCTCAATATCTATCACCGCCTGCATGAATGAAATCAGACCTCGGTGTTCTTAGCCTCTTGGGTCTTGACTGCATCATCTCCGTCCGAAAATTCGGATTCTCCCTGCTGAACAGCTGCAGCCTTTCGCTTTCAGGCTTTGACAGCTTTTTTCGGTTTCTTGAGTACCATTGATTGCCAACGCCCATTTCTAACGAGTTGGTATCCGTACCTATGAAAAATTCGGTCAGTCTGCAGTTCCACAATCAATATAACTGCAAGCCAAGCCAACGTCTCACAAGGACACTGTATGAAATCATGCAAGAACAACCCGCACATTGACTCGGACTCCTTCCAATGACTTACAGATCGTTCCAAAATACGCTCTCGAGGCTCTCTTCATCTCTGTCTTCGTCTGTCACGCCGCCAAACAAGATACCTATACTCTTGGCTGACCACAGCCCCATTGTGCAGCCGCTCCGGATATGCGGCGCGAAGGATGGTTTCTTTCGCCTTTCCCATTTCAAACCCAGCGAATCCGAGGAGATCGTGGACGACTGGGAAGTTTCGAGTGACATGATGTGTACAAGCTGAAGCGGGATAGGAAGCAGGAACTGGAACATCCTACTGAAGAAACCAGGTATCTTCGAGCATCACTCCGACAGGACGTTTACCCTTGGTGTATTCTTTACAATACTCCTGCACGCATCACAGGGAAGTGGCATCTGATGACAAAGTTGCATACATACCATGTAAAACGATACCTTCTGGCGTAGAGAGAAATGAGAACCCGCTTCTTGCGCTGCGCAGTAATCAATATATGACTAGGTGCAATTCAGAGTCAAACAGGGAACAACGTACGATGGTTTCCGATCGATATCCTTGAATTCAATTTGTCGCCATTTATACTCTTGAGTGTCATATACCCAGGTATCGTTTAGATATTGGGCTTGATATTTCATATGCATTAGTGCGACATGAACAAGCGGGATCTCATGCTGGAGACATACTGCGGTGCCCTGGATCATAAAAACCGCCAAAGAGAACTATGTAGTGCTTCCACATTGCCATCCTGTACCATGCTAAGAATTGGAAGAGGCACGGAAGTATTTCAAACGCACCGATGTCCTGACCTCACACTGGGTCTGATCTTAGTATCCAAGCGATCCCACGAATGAGTGCTGATATCAAAGCACCAAAAGTCCCTGTAGTGATGGAATGTGTTCTGATGCAATGAGCTAAACTCGCCGCCGAACAGGAAGTGTTTCCCTCCTCCAGCTGCCGAAGCGACCACGGCATGTGCGCTGCGAGGCCCAGGGCACGTAGGGCTCACGAACTTGCGCCATTCATCCTCGCCAGGATCGCAGCGGTAGACATCGTTGTAAAAGTAAACCTTGCCGTCATCGCTAAAGAATTCACCTCCGATGCACCACAAATAGTTTCCGCTTGGGCACGGTGTTGGAGTCGCGTTTGTTTGCGCGCCGTGAAGGTGGACCCTCGACTAATTCCTCCGTGACCTTATGTGCATCTTCCCATTCGCGGTTCATCTACTAGTAGGCATTGTTGGGTCAGCTCGATCTCGGATGTATGTGATGAAAGTCACCTTGTCGAGGATACCCTCCAAATCTTCATCCTCTGGAGGTGCATCAGTCGTTTTTTTGCTCTTTTTCTTTTCTTTTTTAGAAGTCTTGGCTTCTGCTTTTTCGCTGCCTTGGCAGGTGCTTTACTTGTATTCTTCTTCTCGTTGCCCATTGATCGATATCGACAGAAAGTAATCAAGAAGGAACGACTGTCTTCCTTCTATATGGTCTGGCTAGGGGAGACTAACAGAAAGTAGTATCACATCAAATCATCATGATAGTCATCAGGAAATCAACCCGGAATTGATATGACCAGGTAAGGCTGACAAATCAAACCCATTATGATACAGGTGGATTTAGAATTGCACATTATTATCTTTGTGCAACATATGTATGAAGAAATATATGACTATGCCAGGGATCTATCTTTCTGATATGCATCTCACAAGCATGCACCATATTTATGTGAGACTATATAGCTATGCCAGGGGCACCTCGTTCTGATATACATCTTGTAATAGCTGACAAATAAAGCCCACTATGATTTTGAATTATATGTTATTATCTTTGTGCATCATATATATGAAGAAACAGATGACTATGCCAGGGATCTATCTTTCTGATATGCATCTCACAAGCATGCACCATATTTATGTGAGACTATATAGCTATGCCAGGGGCACCTCGTTCTGATATACATCTTGTAATAGCTGACAAATAAAGCCCACTATGATTTTGAATTATATGTTATTATCTTTGTGCATCATATATATGAAGAAACAGATGACTATGCCAGGGATCTATCTTTTTGATATGCATCTCACAAGCATGCACCATATTTATGTGAGACTATATAGCTATGCCAGAGGCACCTCGTTCTGATACACATCTTATAAGAGCTGACAAATAATACTCAATTATGATTTAAAATTGCACATTATTATCTTTGTGCAACGTGTATATGAAAGAATATATGCATATGCTAGGGACATATCATGTTGTTATGCATATTATAAGGACGTGAAATGTTCGTCAGCTGACACACGAAGGAATGGGATAAAGATGACAATAAATACTGTAAAACATGCTAGCCTCTCCGCGGTATCCTCAACACTGGCAGGCTCAGTCCATCTTCTTCGACACCCCGAACATATCATGTCCTGCGCCCATAAACACAGGCGCACCACCCGCACCACCCCCAGCTAAAATCACCATCGTTTACTCCCAGTGCATGTCCCAAACAACTCCCCACTCTTTAATCCAAGCTCTACAAGCCGATCAGACGACCTTGCCCGCGCAAGCTCCTCGTCCAACGTCAGCCGCCGTTTTGAAAGCAGCGTCCGTGAGCGCGCGCGAAGATTTTTGTCAGTTGCGAGCACTCACCAATGGTTGTCTGGTCGACTGAAGCTGATACCAAGCTACTGGAAGTACGCGAGGAAGAGTGAGACCTTCGGCGAAGATTTGAACAAGCCAGCGTTATAATTTGTCCGTGTCACATGCAGTAGATCCATAGTAAAAGAATACGATGAAAGGTTCTGCGAATGAACGAAAAATAGGCGATGCGTAGAGACGCGAACAGAACCTGTCTGATAGTCGGCGGGAGCTTTCTGCAGGCTGTCAATTGATGACATGAACACAGAAGCAACTGGCAGCGCACCAGGTTGAAGACAGAAAGTGCACGCACCCATCATATATGCCTACGCCATCCTGTGATGCCAGGAGCTCTTCGTCGTCATAGAGGAGTGCACTTTCATCTGTCAAGACATACTTAGCACATATTCATCAAACGTAGTTCCCCAAACGATGCAAACCGTCCATCGTCCATTATGATCATGATGCTGGCGCCTGCGTCAGACGAGTGTTCACCCATAAGCGATGTTGTCGGTTTCTAAGATGGACTTTATAGTAGTAGTTCTGCAGTGTATCCCCAGGCCCAGATTTATATAGCTGTAAACCAAATTTAAGTCTGCGTTGGTCCAAGTCTAGTGGTGCAGACGAACCTTGCCAGGGCAATCCACACATTTCATCCTCCACTCTGGCATTTCACGTGGGGCAGGTCGACGCAGGATTGCTTCGAACTTGTCATCTGTCTGGCAAAGCGTCCTCAGGTACTGGCCACTCGAAGATTGCCTTATTCTGGTCTCCACTGAGGATGCGCCTGTCATCGGCGGAGAAGGCGACACACTGCACCGCGCTGGGGTGCCAGGCCAAGTGTTGAGGGTCTTACATACTGTGGGTATTGTTCTTGCAGCGAACGACTCGGAATTGCTGTGGTTAGCCATGGCGGAGCGGGCTGTTCACTTAACATCCAGCATCAATAAGGTCCTGGTCTCAGAGGGAAAACGCTCACGTATGAGCCGTTTGAAATTGGAGCACTACTTTCCCTGGGTGACTTGGGATGTGCAATCCCGTTGCTTGTTGGAGGTGTTCCAGATGACGATGCAAGTCCTGCGTGACTGGCACCGTTGACTTTTGTGACGCGTTGCGCAAGAGGAGCTTCTGTATCACTAGAGGCAGTCGATACTGGCGACATGGCTCTGTCGTCTTCAGAAGCTGGTACGGGTAATCGAGTAGAGATGTCAACGGAGAGGTCTGATTTCTGTCGACTAGGCGTATCTTGGCCGTCGGTAGCAACCTGTGAATTCGGCGCTCGATCTTTTCGTTTCACCCCGATTTTAACCTGTTCTGTTTCGCGCCTCAGGCCTAAGTGGTAATCGGGATCCTGGTTATATGTTACAGGGCGGGGTCTGCGGTGACGATGCCAGAATTTGCCTGAACAACGATGAAGCGTTAGGAAGAAGTGTATCATTAATTAGCCAATGGTATTAACGCACCACATGTGCCACATTGTGATTTGTCGCCCAAAGGACCCTTTCTTCGTCCGATAGCAACGCTCTCCGGACAGCCGCAGTTGGAGCAGTGCCACACCCCATTGATCACATTAACATGCTGTCCATCGACAAACTCTTTTTCCTTAGCCTCCCTCTCGAGTTCCTTGGCTTTCTTTGCTACGGCTCGCGAATCGGGGGCAGGAATACTAACTGAGGCAGGTGCTCCAGTATCAAGAAACGATGAAGGTAACATCGACATTGATTCAACCGCTGTCGACGGTGTTGGGGCAGTGACCTGAGCACGAGGCCGAAGCACGGAAGAAGGATACGAAGGCGCCTTGAACAGCCCTTTGGGTTTCTTCTCTTTTCTAGTAGTAATGGCAGTAGATGTGATTTGCTGGGGGGGGGCAGCTGCAGCGGCATTACGATCGTGCCATTTTCTGAGGCAACCATGTTGGCAATTGTGAGAGAAGCCGCAGCAGCCACAGCACGTCTCGAAGTTGGCGCATTCGCGGCAGGGTTGCAGCATGCAGCTCTGGGAACCCGAGGGCAGGGGTGCGATATGTGCGATTAGGCTCCCGGTCAGGCAGAGCGATACCTCGACGTCCTCTTCCTACGATTGGTGAGCTCCTTCTCCCTCTCCTTACTACGTTCAATCTCGCCATCGCTGAAGTAGTTGAGCAGTGGTGTGAACGATGGTGCTTGATCCATTACTCTAGCGCCGGATGCGAGGCTGGGTAGGAAGGACATGTGTAGGTCATCGTCTTGGACAGTAGAACCATCTGAGGGGTGGCCAACGAGGAACAGCGACTTTTCATAAATTTGAACTTGTTCTATGCAATGCGCGATGGCCGTTCTAGAGAAGAGGTCAGTGACGAAGTCATCGACACACAAGCCTACACACTTGAATTCCCCACCAAGACCCAACTATACATGCTATGGCTATATATTATATATAACATCGCACATTTTCCCCCCATTCTGACTATCTCATATCATGGAACACATCTCTGGGATCATATTGCACCAACTTTTAAGGAAATTGGTGGTCGGGAACATGAGTTACGATCATTTTACTGCCAACCATGTTTTGCTGCTACATGTCTATATTGGGACATCATAACCCTATTGGCACAGGCTGGAATCTCATCAGGATGGCTCTATATGCATCATAGTCATGTAGCTACATGATCTTGAACCAATTTTGCAATATTTTTGGCCAACATGGGTGGATGTAGGGGGAGGGGAAGACATGCAGCATCATAAAAAATTATTGGCAATCCAAAACTTGACCTATCATCTTCTGTGACCTTTAAAATGGTGGGGAGAAACTTGTTTGAATGTTTACTGATGTCTGTGACCTTGGGTATTGGACCACTTCCTAACCTCTGGATGTATCAAGCCCACTACCTCATAGAAAATTCCTGGTGTCTCAAGACTTGGTCCATCATCTTCTGCGACATTTAAAATGGTGGGGAGAAACTTGTTTTGGTATTTGTTGATGCTTGTGACCTCTGATGTCCAATCACCTCTGACCACCAGATACATCAAGCTTACTGTCTCATAAAAAATTCCTGGTGTCTCAACACTTGATCCATCATCTTCTATGACCTTTAAAATAGTGGGGAGAAAGCCATTTGGGTGTTTGCTGATGCTTATGACCTCTGGTGTCCGCCCACTCCAAACCCCAGATACATCAAGCACATCATCTCATAAAAAATTCCTAGTGTCTCAACACTTGATCCATCATCTTCTGTGACCTTTAAAATGGTGGGAAGAAAGTCATTCAGGTGTTTGCTGATGCTTGTGACCTCTGGTGTTCAATCACCCCTGACCACTAGATACATTAAGCTTATTGTCTCATAAAAAATTCCTGGTGTCTCAATACTTGGTCCATCATCCTTTATGACCTTTAAAATGGTAGGGAGAAACTTGCTTAAGTATTTGCTAGTGTCTGTGACTTTGGGTATCAGACCACCTCTAACCACTAGATGCACTAAGCTTACTGCCTCATGAAAAATTCCTGGTGTCTCAAGATTTGGTCCATCATCTTCTGTGACCTTGAAAATGGTGGGGAGAAACTTATTTATGTATTTGCTGATGTTTGCAACCTCTGGTGTTCAACCACCCCTGACCACTAGGTGCACCAAGCTTACTGTCTCATAAAAAATTCCCAGTGTCTCAACACTTGGTCTATCATTTTTTGTGGCATCTAAAAAGGTGGGGACAAACTTGTTTGAGTGATTTCTGATATCTGTGACCTTGAGTATCAGACCACCTCCTGACCTCCAGATGTGTCAAACCCACTCTCTCATAGAAAATTCCTAGTGTCTCAAGACTTGTCCTATCATCTTCTGTGGCCTTTAAAATAATAAGGAGAAACTTGTTTGGGTGTTCGCCGATGCTTGCAACCTTTGATGTCCAACCACCCCTGACCACCAGATGCACCAGGCTTACTGTCTTATAAAAAATTCCTGGTGTCTTAACACTTGGTCCATCATCCTTTGTGGCCTTTAAAATGGTAGGGATAAACTTGTTTGGGTGTTTTCTGATGTCTGTGATCTTGGGTATCAGACCACCTCCTGACCTCTGGATGTGTCAAGCCCACTGTCTTATAGAAAATTCCTGGTGTCTCAACACTTGGTCTATCATCTTCTGTGACCTTTAAAATAATAGGGAGAAACTTGTTTGGGTATTTGCTGGTGTCTGTGACCTCTGGTGTTCAACCATCTCTAACCACTAGGTACACCAAGTCCACCACCTCATAAAAAATTCATGGTGTCTCAACACTTGGTTTATCATCTTCTGCAGTATCTAAAAAGGTGGGGACAAACTTGTTTGAGTGGTTTCTGATGTGTCTGACCTCTAGTGTCTGACCACTCCAAACCTTCAGATACATCAAGTCCACTACCTCACAAAAATTCCTGTTCTTTTGAAACTTGGTCCATCATCTTCTGTGACCTTTAAAATAGTAGGAAGAAGGTCATTTGAATATTTACTGATGTCTGTGACCTTGGGTATCAAACCACCTCCTGACCTCCGGATGTAACAAACCCACCACCTCATAAAAAATTCCTCATGTCTCAAGACTTGGTTCATCATATTCTGTGGCCTTAAAAATAGTGGAAAGAAACTTGCTTTCATGTTTTCTCCAGTGTAGGACCTTCAGAGTCAGATTGCCCCCTGACCTCCGGGTGTATCAAGCTCACTACCTCATAAAAAATTCCTGGCTTTTCAAAACTTGATTTATCATCTTCTGTAGGCTTCAAAATAGTGCAGAGAAAGTTGTTTTAGTATTTGCTGATGCTTGTGACCTCTGATGTCAGATCACCCCTGATCTCCAGGTGAACCAAGCTTATGGTCTCATAAAAAATTTCTAATATCTCAACACTTGGTCCATCACCTTCCATACCCCTTAAAATGGTGGGAAGAAACTTGTTTTCATGTTTTCCTCAGTGTAGGACCTCCAGGGTCAGACCACCTCCTGACCTCCAGATACACCAAGTCCACTGCCTCACAAAAAATTTCTGACCATTCAACACTTGGTTCATCATCTTCTGTGACCTTCAAAATGATGAGGAGAAACTTACTTTCATGTTTGCTTCAGTGTAGGACCTCTGGTGCTGGACCACCCATGACCCTCAGG